>JABUQX010003744.1:25000-47500 GCA_015478945.1 Trachelipus rathkii | reverse complement strand
TGGCACAGCTGCTTTACCACATCATTTATGCTCTCCATGAATTCTTTCATCTCGTCGAGAATTCTCTCTGTAGTTTTCGGTTCTCCTTATGTTGTTTGTTGTTCTTGTTTTCGCGGCTTTCTGAGTAAGATCTTCCTGCTTTCCAGTGGAATTCAGTTTCTTCTTAGAGATGATTTACAGTTCATCATTTTTCTCTCCCAATCCTTTAGTTGGATTGGTTGAAATTTTTGTGATATTCTTTTTATAAAAATTATCTGATACTGTATCGACCTTTTCTAAGCTTGTCTTCCTTTAAATTCATTGAACTCTCCTAGATAAGATAAGGTAATTTTTATAGGAAAAGCTCCTGTGCGAAATGGGAATTAATACGAAATTAATACGTACCATAACGTCTTTCACTCTTGCCAAATATGCGGAAGCATGCTCGTCGTCTCTCTTACCTTTTTTGAATATTTTTCTTATTCTATTCTACTTCTCAAATTGGAGGAAAAGGTTTTTCAATAGTAGTAATCAACTGCTGACTGTAGTTTTTTTCAAGGGGAACTTTACTGTAGACACTATACTGATGAGAAGAACAGCGGCTTAAAGTCGCAAACGCTCCTAAGGATCATTCATTCCATTCAATTTTCAAATTGTTCCTGTGGAATATAACCAGGACATGTCAATGGATGTCTAAGGCAGGTAGCATACTCACGAGTAGGCTTGTAGTCTTCGGATCAGAAAGTGTGGGTGAATGTTGGAAAAGAGAACTTAGGGACTTTGTTGTTTTTGAAAAATCCTTCTTTCTTATCCAGAACAGAAGTCAGTGCATTCCCTTAATGGAAATTTTAGGAAAACTCTAGATGATGGAGATGGTCTTGAGGAAGCCTGTGGGTTCTTTGGCGAGGGAGGCTTCCCTGAACCCACTTTTAGAGGGGGAAATTCTTATTTGTAACCAGCGAACAAGGCTTCCTTCGTTAATAAAAATTCGCTGGATTTGGAGGTTGAAAAATTACTTTATGAAAGCGATTTCCTTGCTCTTAGGTCTTCCAGACTTCAAATTTTTTTACACCTAATTTATCAATTCCTTTCTGTAATAGCACTAAGCTTCTTTTCAGAGATAATCACTAAAAACTGTTTTCGTCGGCAATGTCACTTTGTTAAGTAATTTCACCACCAATTAGGTCTCTTTTAATTATTCTAATTAGCACCAATCAAATAGGCATTAGAGCTTGAAACTGTCACTCTAAAGGGGTTTACCAAAAACTATGAACAGAAATTGCCTTTGTTGCTTATTATCAAACAAAAGCAACTTATCTCACAGTAGATAAATAAGTTTGATATATTATTTAAAGAAACTCTTTTTCTATTTCTTTACTGCAATATCTTTAAATTTCACAGAGAGGATAAAGTTTATTGTTTCAAAAGGATCATTTTAATTCATAGCAATAATAACTAGGAAAACATATAGTTTCTCATCAATTATACCACAAAAATATTAGTTTATTTTGCAAATCGCTTGCCGAGAGGAGGTCAGGATTACCTTTTTCGGCACCGATATACGCGATTAACTCTTATAATCTTTTTGTTATATTGGCCTGGATCAAATTTCTTTCTTTAATAAGAAATTTGAACAAAAGATCTTATTGAGGAAACTTTTATTATAAATTCTTTCCTAAATAAAAATTTGTTTTGTATTTATTTAGTGAAGGAGAAGATATGATTGCAGCCACATACTTTTACTGGGGTTACATCTGATTGGATAATTTCAATTTCAGCTTACATAAGAAAGAGGGACTAGGTGTATAAATGTTAGCACCTATTACGATACGCACATGATTTTGGAATTATATTATTTCTCCTGCACTTCTTAGAGGCTTTTGAGTTCAAGCTTTATTTTGTGTATATTTTTAAAACACATAGTGTGTGAGGATTGCTCATTTCAATTATTGATAATCTATTTAGATATCAGTATATATATATATATATATATATATATATATATAATATATATATATATATATATATATATATATATATATTATAATTATTTATTATATATATATATATATAATATTATATATTATATATATATATTATATATATAATATATATGTGTGTGTTTATATTTATTCATATATATAATATATATATATATATATATATATATATATATATATATATATATATATATATATATATATATATATATATATATATATATATATATATATATAATGAATAATAAAACCAATGCTCTAAACATAATTATTATTAATTATAATAAAAATTTTCTTTAAAATTGTTTTCTTTATTAAATCCTCAAAAGTTAAAACAATAAGTAAATAGGCAAATTACAGGGTTGGAGTTTTTTTAAATTAACCGAGAAATAGTGGCTTAACAAAAAATTACAAGTTAACGTTTTGGGAAAATGTATCATTCC
Organism: Trachelipus rathkii; assembly: GCA_015478945.1. Taxonomy (NCBI): domain Eukaryota; kingdom Metazoa; phylum Arthropoda; class Malacostraca; order Isopoda; family Trachelipodidae; genus Trachelipus; species Trachelipus rathkii. The sequence goes on along the minus strand of JABUQX010003744.1, from coordinate 45,078 downwards.
CATTATCAGGACATTAGAGTTTTTATTTTTAAAATATTGTAAAAACGGTAAAGCATTCGTTAATGCAACAACAAAGTATCCAAAAAGGGGTTTTGATATCAGCTAAATATATTATTTACGTTATAAGAGCTGTAATTTATAAGGACCATTATCACTGTTGAGAGAGGGTTTAAGACTGGAGATATAGAGTGATTCCAGAATTTTCAAATCAAGAAATTGGTTGGTTTGTGCAAGCATAGAAAAATGTTGTTTATTTATAGGATGAATTTTATTATGGCTATGGTTTCTGATGCTAGATGCGGGAGGGTTGGTGAAGAGTGGGTCCGTTCTAGCGGAGCAGCCTCTAGGCTCGTCCATGCTGACGGTGAGTTGGCGTTGGGTACTGCCATCATAGGTGTCTTGACAGTCACAACATGAATATTTATATACGACAGATGAGCGCAGAGGTGCAGGCAGGGAGACTTTATGGTTTAGAAGGGAACCGATGAAATAATTAGGTGTGAAGAAAAAAATAGGTTTTAGCTTAAGATAAGAGTTAGATAAAAGTTTTGTAATTTCCTGTTTAATTTTAGTATAATGATGGTCGTAAAAAGGTATTTTAATATAAAAATTTGTTTAGAGGGTAGCATAGGGGTTTAATAGATAAATATATTTTATTAAGAAATCTTTTTATTAAGTTGTATATTAAGGACGAAGGGTACGAATTGGAATTAAAATGTTTAACTACAAAGGAAAGTTCTGTATGAAGTTCTAAATAGCCAGATGTTAAATGGTAAGCTCTGTATATTAGGGTGTTTATGCTATTACATTTATAAAAAAAAGGTACGTGGCTAAAGAAATTTTGTGCGAGGTTGGTAAAGGTGGGTTTTCTGTGTATATTTAAAGAAATGCGTGGGTTAATCTTATTAATGCTTAAATCCAAAAAGGATAAAGTATTATTAATTTCTTCTTCTGTTGTATATTTAATATTAGGTAGTTGATTATTGAGGAAATTTAGGAATGAAGTAACCTTTTGTTTGTTAGAGAAAAGAAGAAAGGTATCGTCTATATAGCGTTTATAGGAAGGTTTACAATTTTGGGGGGCCGAGTCAAGCCAAATTGATTCGTAGTATTTTAAGTATGCGTTGGGAAGAATAGAACTGAGAGAAGAGCCCATAGCAAGGGAATTAGTTTGGGAATATAATTGATTACACTGATCAACAATTGCAACTTTTTTGTTGAGTTCGATTTTTCAGCTGTTTTAGGGTTATATTTGCATTCTGATTTCAAATCTGTAGTTTAGTTACTTTTCTTCTACCACGTCAGGTTTTTTCTCTACACCTTATGTGAATGTGACCACTCTCTGCGATATATATATATATATAATATTATATATATAATATACTATATATTTATATATATATATATAATATATATATATATATATATATATATAGTATATAATATATATATAATATATATATATATATATATAATATATATATTATATTATGATGGTGTGATGACGTCAAACATTAGTGAGGACAGCGAGAGTGCCATATTTTGTCGAGACTAGTTCAGTTACGCCTGAAATACTGTAGTGGGAGGTTGTGTGCCACTGTGACATAGTGTAGCGCATTCTGACATTGAGTCAGAGTTCTTGTTTATATACAAAGTTACCGTGTTTAGTTTTTATTTATATTGTAACTGAAACTTTTCCTTATGTCTGCCTCTGCTTGTTCACGTCGTAAGTGCTTAAACAGCCTCGATTCATTTTGCTACATATGTGGCAGTTTTATCATTCCTCCGATTTACCAACATTTCTATATCATAATTCTATTTTTTGCACTATTTTAAAGTAAAGATTGGTGATCAAGATAAATCATAGACCCCACACAAAGTGTGCAAGCAGTGTGTCGAGAGTTGACGGATGTGGACTAAGGGAAAGCGTGATAAATTTCCATTTGGTATACCTATGATTTGGCGAGAGCCCAGAAATCACTCAAGTAAGTGTTACTTTTGTATAGTAAAAACGTCAGGATATAACAAGAAAAACAAATCTAAAATAGTGTATCCTAGTTTACTATACGCCCAGTGACTCATTCAGCTTAGATCCCAGTGCCAGTTTTCAAAAATTACCCATTTTGGAAATACAGGAATACGGGTCTGATGAACATCAAAGTGACCCCAAAAACGATAATTTTGAAATTGAAGATGGTTCCGTTTGTAAGGGATTTGACCAGCTTGAGTTGAATGATTTGGCACGAGATTTGGGACTATCCAAAAGAGCTTTAGAACTGATGGCATCAAGACTGCTCGAGAAAATCTTGCTTGAAAAGGAGCTAAGATATCCTACTTTCAATCAAGAGAAAGTGCGTTTCTGCAATACTTTCGAAGTGATGATGCATTCGTGTATTGCCATAACGTACTTGGTTTAATTGAAGAGTTGGGAATTTCAGCCTATAACGCAACTGAATGGCGATTGTTCATCGATAGTTCAAAGCGGAGCTTGGAGAGTGTCCTCCTCCACAATGGAAATTTATTTGGTTCAATCCCAATAGGTTATTCAGTTTGTTTGCGTGAAGAATATGAAGACATAAAGAGAGTCAATTGAAAAGTTGCAGTATCATATGCACAATGAGATCATCTGTGATTAATCCTAAATAGATTGAACTTGACATCCATATAGCCAGACACGCGGATACACCAAGTATCCATGTTTTTTGTGTATGTGGGACAGCAGAGCTCGCGAGAAGCATTGGGTGCAGTTGAATTGGCCCCCAGATCTGACCTGAAGCCTGGTTATCCAAACATTCTACATCAGTCCCTTGTTGACAGAAAGAACATGATATTTCCACCTCTGCATATAAAACTCGGTCTCATGAAACAATTTGTTAAAGCTTTGCCAACTGAAAGAGACTGTTTCAAGTATCTCATTTCGGCATTTCCTAGCCTGTCATTTGAAAAGATAAAGGCCGGTGTGTTTGATGGTCCACAGATTCGGCAGCTCCTTAAAGATGAACATTTCATGGAACAATGACAGAACTTCAAAAGAATGCTTGGTTGGCATTCAGAAACATTGTCAAAGACTTTCTTGAGAATAACCGAGCACATAATTACACCGAAATAGTCCAGCAACTCTTGGAGAGCTTCAAAATGCTTGGTTGCAACATGAGCATCAAATTGCATTTTTTACATAGCCATCTTGCTAACTTCCCGAAGAACCTTGGTGCAGTCAGTGATGAGCAGGGTGAGCGATTCCACCAAGATTTGAAAGGTAAGGCACGGTATCAAGGTAAATGGGATGTACATATGATGGCTGACTATTGCTGGAGCATCAAGCGAGAATGTCCACAGATTAAACACTCCAGGAAAAGCTGTAAGAGAAAAGTTTTACCTTAATATTATGTCTACCGATCGAAATTTAACTTGCAGTAACTATATGTTTTCTTTTGTATGAATAAAACTATTTTTTGAACAGTATATTTGGTAAGTTTTTCCAATTGTCTTCCTGTATATGCATATTTTGTATGAAATTTGAGACAAAAAGAGGGTATACTGTAGCTTAAAACGTTGACGTGATAGACAAAAACTGAGGTTAGTTTCGTGTTCGGAGGCCAAAAGTTAGTCAAAAACAGGTCACTGATATAAGACAACAAAATGGCTGTTCCCCAGTGTTATCAAAGGAAAAATAGGTATCGGAGACAGAGAGAGTTAATAGTTCTTTAAATTCAGATTTAGTGAAATTCATGAATGCAGATTGAGTATGGAAAATTATATTTATCATACACTAATATCCTACTTTTAAAGCTATAGATATCTTGCTAAATATAATTTTCCATACTCAATCTACATTCATAAATTTCACTAAATCTGAATTTAAAGAACTATTAACTCTGGCCGTCTCTGATACCTATTTTTCTTGGATAATCAATTATATTCCCAAACTAATTCAATTGCTATGGGCTCTCCTCTCAGTTCTATTCTTCCCAACGCATATTTAAAATACTACGAAACAATTTGGCTTGACTCTGTCCCCCAAAATTGTAAACCTTCCTACTATAAACGCTATATAGACGATACCTTTCTACTTTTCTCCAACAAACAAAAAGTTACTCCTTTCCTAAATATCCTCAATAGTCAACATATCAAATATTAAATTTAGTGACTGTCAAGACACCTATGTTGGCAGTACCCAACGTCAACTAACCGTCAGGAAGGACAAGCATAGAGACAGCTCAGCTAAAACGGGTTCACTCTTCACCAACCCTCCCGCATCTAGCATCAGAAACCATAGCCATAATAAAATTCATCCTGTAAATAAACAACATTTTTGAAAGCGGGACACAGAGAACCACGAATTCAAACACTAATACATTTAAGACTATATTGCTTAATCTCTTGTATTATAAACATTGATATGCGTCTTTTTATTACACAAATTATGAATCAAAATAACATATTTAAATTGAATCAAAACCCTTTATTCATATATATATAATACATATATTATATTATATATATATTATAATTATATATAGTATATAGATATATATATATATATATATATTAATATATATAATAATAATATGATATATATTATATATAATTTATAATATATATATATATACTTATTAATATATATATATATATATATATATATATTATATATATAATATAGGACAAATTTTTCGACTACATTTCTTTCAATTTACTTATTATTCTATATATATATATATATATATATATATATATATATATATATAGTTATATATATTAATATTTAATTATTATTAATATTAATATAATATATATATATATATATATATATTATATATATATATATATGATTCTATATATTATATATAAATTTAATATATAAATATAATACTTATATATATAGATAATATATATATAATATATTAATATATATATATAAATTAATATATTAATACTTTATAGTAATATATATATTATATATATATATATTAATATTATACAAATATATATATATATATAAGCAGAGAGAGAGACCGCTCATTTAGGGGGGTAGTCCGCTAGACCGCACCTCCGCACCTTGAGGAAAACGTAGTCCTCGCTAGCTGCTCCTCCCGCACCTTATTCAGACCTAATGCAAAACCTCCGCAATCGCTCAAGTCGCATACGTCCGCACGTCGCACGTCTCCAGCTAAAATGTGCTCGACTTCACAAAAAGGTTTTAATATTATAATCTAAATAGTATATATCCTTACAAATAAATTTATTTATAATATTATATGAAAAAATTGAATGAGTATTAGTACCAAAATTCATCAAGATTTTATCCTCTTTCCACCTCAAATGTCTTCTTCATAAAATACAAGATACCATATTACTTCAAAAAATTTAAGTATGCCTCAATATAATTAATAAAGCATTTTAAGGCTGAACCCTTGCACTCAATAAATAATCCCCACCAATACTTAAAATATTCGCCTACAGCAACATAAACTAAGGATAAAGTGTATTATATTTTAATGAATCAATATTCAACAAATTTTCCCAGCTTGAAAGTGAAAAGTAGCTGTCCTTCGTGAGAGGAGTGCTGGTTGTTAGTTCGCTTCCAGCAGCTCATTGCTAATTTAAGGTCCTATCCTAAATCATTCTGTGCCTCCCTTCTGAATTATTTTGACCACCCTGTCCATACATAAGAAGGTCTATTTCGTCCAAGACTTTAGTCGAATCCATGAAAGCCTCGACGGCTGCAGAGTCGATGCTAATGCTATTTTTAGGGTCTTAATTTGGGAGTTGGTTATAACTATATATATATATATTAAATTAATATATAATATAGTATATTACTATATTAATATTATATTAATTATAACTAATAGATATAATATTATTTATTATATATATATAAACTTTGACATAATAGATAAAATATTATATATATATAGCAACATATATAATTAAATATTTATTTATATATTATAGTGTATTATAATATTTCTAAGCAATTTACTTATCTAAAATATATATAATATACCTGTAGACTATAAATATATATATATATATATTATATTATTATATATAATATATATATATATATATATATATATATAATATCATATAATTAATATTATATATATATATATATATATAATATATATAATTAATATAGTATTAATATATATATATATATATAATTATAATATATATTTTTTTACAGATTACTAACAACTCACTAGCTGGCCCATTTGTTAGTGATGGGAGAAATGGAAAAATACATTTGAAAAGCGCACCCAAGTGAGCTAAACGCAGAATCTTCTTAGGTGAGCGGATACGTGGTTTTTATACAAAGTAAAGGAAGATTAAATTACAGTTGAAAAAACAGAAGATGCAAGGAGTTCACAGAACGAAGTGCTGTAAAGAATAAGCACAGAAACGAACGAGTCTGGGTATTTTGCGTGAATGCTCACGCAATATAAATTCGATTGCGAGGCATGTAGGGCACCCCTTGTTAATTACAGAGGGCGACGCAATGGAGTGGAATGCGAGAGGCCAACTCCCTCGAGCACTTGCCTATATAGTACCTATAGAAAAGAGAGAGTTGCGCCAACGTGCTACAGTCGCAGAGATGAGAGGTCAAGAGGAGTTTGTAACAAGTAGGGACAGGTATGAAGTTTCTCTTAGGCTTTAGAACTCAACTCTATACCGATAAAGGTGAAGCCTGGACCCCCCCAGATATGAGATAACAGTTACTTCAAGCTCTAATGTGGCGAAAAAGTGGGTCAGTAGAAATCAATAAAAAGTGTGTGTGAAGAGAGGGAAAAAATATATCCCGCAACTAGTACTTGAAGCAAGAACTCCCAGCTTCTTGAGCCATCCTTTAGCAACATTGTGATAGAGGGTTCCAAGACAATTTTTGTTTATTTCAGACCAAGAATGTTATTTTGCTCACAGATGAGACGTTAGAACCGTCGAAAAAAATAAGAAAGTTAGGATGGGAGTGTTTGAGAGCAGTGTGAAAAGAAGTAGTTATTCAAAAGAGTTGAATTATCACAAGCGTTGCGTTGCTAGCCTACACGGAAAACCCATCCAGGGCGTCAAGTAATAAGATCGAAAGCTGAAAGAGCGAGAGCAACTCTTAGATGCAAAAGAAAGGAGCAATTTTATTGAAACAGTGGAGATATATATTAAGAAATGGGAGAGTATTGAAGTCGTCGATTAAGAAGTAGAACAGAGGTATTATGATAGTACAGCTTGGAGGAGTGTCGTAGATGATATAAGTAAGATAAATTGGAGATAATAAATAAACAGAACCTTAGGGAACACACAATTAACAGGAAAGGAGAAGAAATTCGCGCTCCAGTCAACGTAGTGCGTGATATGAGACGACCTAGAATAAGAAAATAATATGACAAAGAGTAAGTAAAACTAGATAAGAGGAAAAGCCCAAGACTCGAGCTTAGAGATAGCGACGCATGCCATACTCGGATCAAAAGCCTTGATTTGATCGAGTGACGCCACCCTACTCAAAGACTCCCATAGTTCCTAAATGGGCAAGAAAACCATAATCAGTTATGAAGAGGATAGTATGTCATAAACAGTTAACCGCGAGCGTCGAAAGCCATGACTGGTTGATCTGAAAGAAGGGATATAGAGACTTCCAGTAGATGATTCGAGAAATGGTGAGTTAGAAGAGTTTCTAAAAAGATATTTAAGATAGAACTAAGTGAGAGCTTAATAGGACAGGTTAGTTAGAAGGTTCAAGAGCGGGCGTACCCTTTCGGATTGGCTGGACATATTTGCGCGCTTCCAGCACTGAGAAATGTACTAGTATTAAGGCAATAAAGAGTAGAGTTGGACGAGGACAGGGGCCAGCTCGAGAAGCACACTCCCAAATAAAAACGGGAGGATAGTGCCATTCCGGGCTCACTACCTTTCCTTGATGTTTCAAAGATCTCAGTATCCATGCACTCCGAAGTCATGCGTAAATTACGGAAGGAGCATAATAGGAAACCTGAGGAGGAGAAGAAGCAGTAGTATGAGGATGCTCGAGAATCGTCAGCTATAGTAGTAAATGTTAGAAGAGAAAAAGGAGGCCGAAGAATTAGCGCTTTTCAATGACTAGGAAAGTAGCAACAGACCGACCGTCAGAGCGAAATAAGTGGAGGAAAGGTCAGATTACTCAAAAGTTATTAGAGATTTTTGCACATAGAGCTCCCAGAAATTTGTGATTCAGTAGGAGAGGCCATAAGAGTGGGTGTCGCACTTTCTTTTGGTGTTGAAAGCGCGCTTAGAGCCTGCTCGATATTAATAGCCTAGCAGCGGATTCCTGAGCAGAATGGAACAGTTAGGTAGGATGATAGGAGAACGTAGAGTTTTTCCTTATGCCCGATAGCAGTGTTGCGCTGCTCCTGTTGAGCGAGAACATTCTCCATCGTACCATGGATTTTTTTTAAAAAAATATTTAGTTTGCGATAGAGGATGATCTACGCTCAATATCCACTACGACTCTGACTTTACAGCCTCCTACCTTGATAGTTGCGCAACAGTTGTGACCGAGAGCTATACCTATCCGAGTCAAAGCAAAAGGTCAATCAAGTATAGTCTAGCTAAATAAACAACGACTCTGCTATACGCCCTCAGAATATAGCCTGAGTAAAGTCGCAGAAAGTACGTATTGTGGCTATGGTTGAGGCGTCTGGAGAAGAAAGTTTGAAAATTAGAGCTACAAGTGATGTGTGGTCAGAGTACCGATAGGAGGAAAAATGTTGTATTTATATCAGAAGGATTAGTGTGATTAGTGTTGAAACATATGTCAAGAATTGGTTAGATCATTTCTGGTAGATGTTAGTTCTTTTAAGTAAACTAGACTGTTCCAATCATTGTAGAATACGTGCTAATCAGGTATGAGAGAAAAGCCAACCACTCAGTGTGTATGTACGTGGAAATCCTTAAATAGAGGATCTCAGCATTGGATGGGAAGAAGAAACAGTCTCAGGAGAAGTAGTAAGAATTCAAAAAGGGAGTGAAAATCTGTTCCGTTTAGGGAGCAGTAGCACTTAGGAAACAAGAATACAAAAAGATATGACTGGGTAGTAGTAGGGAGAAGATTTAAGCCATAGAAATTGAAAGTCGAATCAAGGATTACAAAGACCATGGAAAATCGATGATGGCTGTTACAGGAGTTAATGGTTCGACTATATAGGCAAAGACCCCACTATTTGTCGAAAATTATAGAAAAAATTATAGTTGGAGATATTAAGTTTATTTTGAAAAAAGGAAATTCCCTGGCTAGCTTAGTGACATAGATAATAAAATGTTAGTAGAGAGTTAGCAAGGTGATATCCACCAGATTCTGGCGTTAGCTTTCAGGACACGACGTTGCAAAATCATAAGAGAACCCCAGCCTGGCCACCACTACATCTTCTCTGTCCAATCATTCAAACGGACCACGCAAATCAAACACACACAATCGACTATACACACACAGCCCACCCAAAAGCCCACTGGATTGGGTTTTTTACTGAGAAAAACCTGTACCCACACAAACAAACACACACACACAAAATACACAGACTCAAACAGAAAAAAAATGATAAAGGTAAAAAAATAAGCAAATAAATTCATTAAAACCTTAAAAATGAAAATTATATATATATAATATATAATATATAATAGATAGGCTATATAGATATATATATTTAATATATTAAATAAGAAATTATATTATATAAATAAATAAATATAATATATTAATTAATACAATATAGTATATAATATATAGTTATAATAGTATAACTAGTATTAAATATAATATATACTGATATATACTTACTGAAATATTTTCTGATCATCTTATACTATTATTATAGCTAATTAGATATATTATATAATTATACTCCCATAATAGATTATTATCTTGAATATAGATATCAGATATAATATATATATATATATAAATATATGGGTATATAGGGATACTTAATATATAGTATACCAATAATTTTTATAATATATATATTATAGTATGACCTATATTATTATACGCTACTAAGTTATATATATAATATATATATATGTATCTATTATATATATAAATATATTTATCATATTATTATTAAGACATATAATAAGTATATATATTACTAGTATAATATATATAATAATATATACTTATAATATATATATAGATATATTATATATTATATTATATATTTATTAGGATATATATATATATAATTGTTATATAGAATATAAAAATAATATTATTATATAATATCATTTTCAAATAGCTATGCATATTATTATTTTAATAATAATAATTGATATATTATTAGATATTATATATTATATATATTATATATATATGATATTAAATATATATATATGACTATATATACATATATATAGTATATATGATATATATATTTACACACTATTACATATATAAATATATATATATATATATATATACTATATATAAGTAGTATATAATATAATATAGATATATATATATGTATATATTTAATATAGTAGAATAATATAAAAAAAATTTATTAACTTATTATATATATATGAGAGATGTAGACATTATATAATATATACATATCATATGAATATATATAATACTTATATATATATATATAACTATATAGATATATATATATATATACCTACATATATCATGTATATAGATTTATCAACTCATCATATCATGATATAACTACAATATATATATAATATATATTATATATATACTATAATAGAAAATATATATATGATTATATATATAATATAGTATGTATATATATACTATTTAGTATATATATATATATATTATTATATATTATATATATTTGGTTTTACACAGAAAGTGAATTAGATATTGGCTAGTTATTTATAGTAATAATAATTAATTAAAGATTATAGAAAAAAAGTCAATTTGTTTTTCATCTAAAAAATCAATTTAAAATCTTATTTATTAATAAAATGGTGTTAGCATAAAGGAGGTTGAGATTAGTTTTGGAAGTTTAATTATTAAAAACCAATAAGCTTAGACTAAAAGTATAATTAGTTTAAAAATAAAATAAATAATTATATTCTACTTAATTTAAAAATCTTAATAAGTAAACTATACTCTCATTTTTCAAAAAAGGATTCTGAATAAAAGACGGAAACTTTTTTTGATCCACACGTGCAAGTCCGCTAATTTCCTGCCGACTCCGCACCTCCGCTAGTCCGCCACCCTGTTTTGGTAGTCCGCTCGAGCTGACTATGCGGACTAGCGGGGACTAAAGACGGAAGTGCCCGACCGCGGAGATATAGTATTAGATTAATATATAATACTATAGATAATATAATATATATAGGTGATATTATAGAGATATATAGAGAGAGTAAAGTATAGAATATATGAATTTAAATGATAATTAAATAAAATAATATATATATAGATATTTATATTAATAATGAATAGATTGAAAGATACTTGATATAATTTTTATATATTATATAATATATATATATAGTATAAGCTAAAAATATGAAATATATTATATATTATGATTATATATTATTTAATAATATGATAATATATAATGATACTACTTATTAATAATAACATATTAGATATATCTATATATATATATATCTTATAATAAAATAATAGTATATACTTATATAAAGATTATAGTACGTGTTTAAAACGTATATTATGTAATATATAATATATATATTATATATATAGGTATTATAAATAATACATTAGTATTATATATTTAAAATTATATATATATATAGATAAGGGAGTTATAATATATATATATACAATAAAATATCTGTTTTTTTTATATTAATTATTTTAAAAAGAATAATTTTAATTATGCAACATTTTTTCGACCACAGTTTCTTTTAATTATTTTTGAATTTAAAATGCAAACATATTAAAAAAAATTAAAAATATAAGAAGAAACTCTTTAAAAACTTTTTACGCACTATTAGAGAAAGTGAGTTGCGATTCTCTAGCAACATTCAGTCTTGGGGAAGTGAAAATATTTCTTATTTTTCTCTCAGTTAACCAATTGCAACAGGAGAAGGAAAACCCCTATTCATTTATTTTTGTATTTTTTTCATTACTTGAAAATGGTAACGATAAGTGTTTTATGGAATAAACTTATTCATGCCAACAGCAAACACCCTCAGCTATTTCGGATATATGGTGGGTTCTTATAAAATAATTACTAATACCTGTCTATATAAATTTATTATAATTATATATAAAATAATAATGAATAATCTATATAATATATATTTTTAGTATATATAATATATATAACTATAATTATATAAATAGTATTAATATAATATAATATATATGTTATCTATACAAAAATATAAATGTTATATATATATATATATAGTTTATAATAGTATATATTTTATTATTATGTATAAGCTATATATATATATATTACGTACGCATGATATATATCTATATATATTAAATTATTAAAGTAATATACTGATAGTTATCGTCGTATATATATCTATAATATATACTTAATTATATTATACTAATATAAATAATAATATTAATATTAACTATTAGTACTTACTACTTATTGTCTATAAGTATAATATATATATCATAAATATAATATATATATATATATAATATATATAATATAATATATATATTATATATTTATATATGTAATATTATAATATATATATATATATATATATAATACTTAATATAATATATAATATATATATATATAATAAATATATTAATATATATATATTTATAATATTAATATATATATTAATATTAATATATATAATATACTATATAAATATATATATTATTATATAATATATATAATATGATATATATATATATATATATATATATATATATATTTATATATTGTTTCCTATTGTTTTCAACCTTGTTAAAACATTTATGTTACTTGCTCTTAAAAATATTTTCTGTTACTTAAATCATTACATAAGTCTCGAGAATGTAGGTGACACCTTTCGGTCATCTGCCGAAGTATTTATTTCGGAGTGTATGGAGAATTCGGTCTCACTCAGTCATTAGCATCCGTGTGTACGCATCGTTCGCTCTTTCGTTCCCGCTTTTCAATTCCAAAGGGCAGTGTATATTTCCAGTTGAATATTTATGATGTTTCTCATTCAAACGTGCATCTTGTACATTCATATTTTTGTAAAAGACAGGGTGAGTGATAATTGAATAAAATTAAGTATTTATTATTGATGTTGTATAGAAAAATTATATTGTTGTGAAATAATGAATCAATTGTATTTTTATTTTTCATTAAAATCATTTATATATATTCATGTATCAAATTCCAATTTCTAATGGCCTCTATGTGCAAAATTTTCTTTTTATAAAATTACTTCACATTATAATAATAATAATAATAATAATAATAATAAATTTTCTTTTTATAAAATTACTTCACATTATAATAATAATAATAATAATAATAATAATAATAATAATAATAATAATAATAATAATAATAATAATAATAATAATAATAATAATAATAATAATAATAATAATTATTATTTATTATTATTATTATTTATCATAGTTTTATTATTATTATTATTATTATTTAATTATTATTATAATTATTTTTATGATTATTTATTATTATTATTTATTAATTATGTTATTATTTTGTTATTTGAAGTTGTTTGTCGTTATATATGGTTATATTATTATTATTATTTAAGATAACGAGTATACTGCAATTACGGTTTTATTTAATTATCTTAATTTATAATTATTGATTATTATTTAATTACTTAATTAAATTATTATAATTATTATATATTATTATTTTTATTATTAATATTAAAATTATTATTATTTTTCTTGATTATGATTTTTATAGATTTCGACTATTTGTTCGACTATTTGTTGTCTTCAGTAGACTGTAAGGATTCACGTCTGTTATCGAACTCACTAATTTTTATTTAAAAAATAGTGACCCTTATCAGGTACCATTACCTACATCTGGTGACCCTGCCGTTGCGTCGCATCATCCCAAGCGGTCCTTGCTCACTTGTGCCTACAAGAAGAGGACTGCCGCCAGAAGTGGTTTCCAGTAGCCTACCAGCGAGCCTACTTCAAGCCTACTTCTTCCAGATTGCTCGTCCCTAGTTTTATGGGCCTACATCTATAAAAAAAATTGGAGATTTTTTCCTTATTTAAAGAGATAATAGGCCGTCTCAGCCTGTGTTTAATAGCTTTAAGTTCCTTTGTAATTTTAATTATATTTTAATTTTAAGTAGCTAGTTAGGCAGGTACTTTTTACCTACAGTGATTCCCTTTGGCCTATTTTTTATAATTTTTTTTAAAAGTGCAAACAAATTTTGATTCCATCACGCCTCCAAACGATGATATCTCTGATAATAATACTACACCTCCAACTCCGGCTCCGACTCCGGCTCCTTCAACCCTTACGCAGTATCATGGCAAGTTTAGCACCGAGGATATTGACCTAACCTTCACTTTATGAGAACTCCAATTGGAGTCTATTTCATAGGGCAAGCGTTTCCGTGCACTACTAAATATTCTACCCACAAAAGTTCTGCAACGTCTTAGAGACGTTTGACCTGGTTTGAATAATAGCGCTCAGCCATATTCAGAGCTGAGAGCCATTCTGTTTTATTAATTGATATGCTAGCATTATTACAGAGTCCACCTATTGACCCTTGTATTCATATTATCAGACAGCTTTTTATACAGAAATTACCACCTGACCTCCAGTACCATTTGGCTACTGTCGATCCCTCTTGCAAGATTTAGCCGCATATGCGGATAGAGTATTAAGGGCAAAACCTCTTGCTCCCCTAAATGTTCCAGCCATGCCGCGAGGTCAGGAGTCACCAATCTCCGCTAACCCGCAAGCTCAAGGTCTGGTAAACGAGGCGCATCCTGCATCCTCACACCATGCTTTGCTAGAATCTCGCATCCCATTTTTAGAGCAAACTATTTTAGATATGAAAGCCAGGATTCGAACCCTAGAATCTCGCACTCAACCTGGCCCCTATAACGCACCCTCATAACCAAATTCTGATTCTTTTCACACAGTCTTTGCTTCTTCAACCAACCCCGACGCTATTATCATAAATCTCGAAACCCCCCTCGTCTAACCTTTAGCCAGTCACATTTTCCTTCTCGTCCTTTAACCTAACCTTCTTATGTGTCTCCAGCTCAACCGTCTTCTGTTCCACATTTTCCTAACCCCTAATGCATCAGAGTTGCGACAACCAAACACGTAACTGTCTTAAACCCTGCGCTTTTAATTTAAACCCCGATGCCACGCCATAAAATCGCAGTGCGTGGCTAATCTTGCGTCCAATATACTTTGCATTCGTGACCCTCACACCGATTATCTTTTCTCGTTGACACTGGCTCTTCTAACAGCGTCCTCCCTCGTTCCTTCTTGCAGAAAAACCACTCTTCAGAATCTTTGGGTGCTATGCAAGCCGCAAGCGATTCCATCATCCACACATACGGTTCCAAACGGCTCTACCTTACTCTTTCTTTTCGACGCGATTTTTATTGGAACTTCGTCATTGCTGATTTCACCCTTCCTATCATCGGTGCTGATTTCCTCGCTCACTATAACATTCTAGTTGACTTGCACTATAACAGATTAATCGATTTTGAGACACAATCTCATCTTCATGCATCCGTGCTGTTCCTTCTATCAGTAGTATTCAGCTTCGTTCTGGCTATTATGGAAGCATAAACGCAATAACACGTCTTGGTAGATATCCCATTCCTCATATTCAGGATTTTACTGCTAAGGATCAGGATGCGCTATCTTCTTTAAGATTAGTGAAAGCATTTTATCAGATTCTCGTCAATCCAGCCGACATCCATAAAACCGCAGTCATAACTCCTTTCAGCTTTTTCGAATTCCTCCGTACCCCTTTTGGCCTCTGGAACACTGCACAGTCAATCCAACGCTTCGTCGACTCAATCCTCCGAGGATTACCTTTTGGTTTTACTTACATCGATGGTCTGTTCATCGCCAGCTCCTCCCCGGAGGAGCACATCTCTCATTTGTGCCAAGTTTACACAATGTTAGTTGAATACGGCATACTCGTTAACACCCTTAAGTGTATGTTCTGCGTAGCTTCACTCACTTTCCTTGGCCATACTATTTCTTCTGAAGGCGTCCGGCCTCTTGATGGCCGTGACTCTGCCATCCGGTCTTATCCTTTGCCCCAGAAACAACGTCAACTTCGTAGATTCCTCGGCATTGTGAATTTTTACCATCGTTTCATTCCATCAGCAGCAGACATTCTTCGTCCTCTTAACTCGCTTTTAAAACCTGCTAAAAAGGAATCATCAGCCTCCATCTCAGTCAACTGGACTGATGATGCCCGTCGTGCGTGTGCGTTTACTACTATTAAAGAAGCTTTGGCTTCCTTTGTCCTCATTGTTTTTCCCTGCACCACTGCTTCGACCCCGATCCACACCAATGCCTCGGATTTCGTAGTGGGTGCTGTTTTTGAACAGTTTTTAGAGGATGAATGGCGTCCCATAGCATTCTTTTCCAAAAACTTCAACCTGCAGAGGTAAAGTACAGCGCATTTGGAAGAGAATTACTTACCATCTATTTAGCCATTGAACATTTTCGATATTTCATTGAAGGTCGGGTGTTTCATATTCTCACTGACCATCAACCCATAACTTATGCAATCACCGCTTCTACAGTAAAGCAGTCCCCACGTGAGGCACGCCATCTTGAATTCATTGCCCAGTTTACCACCGATATCCGTCACGTAAAAGGTGCTGAAAACATTCCTGCAGAAGCCCTTTCCCGTATCAGCCATATTCTCCTCTTCCTTCTCTTAACTACGAGGAGATGTCACGTCTACAATAGCTGGAACAATATACATTCCCAGCTCACTCTACTTTTGACATTCAAAGTGTGAAAATATTCGGTTTTCCCTTTCCATTCTTATGTGACATGTCATCCAGATTGCCCCGACTTGTCGTGCAATCTCAAATGCATCGCCATGTCTTTAACACCATTCATACTGTCTAACATCCCGGTGTTAAAGGTTCGCAAGTACAGATAAGCAAACACCTCGTTTTACCATCTCTTCTCCAGGACGTTAAGCTTTGGCCTAAGCAGTGCCTCAGTTGCAAACGTTCAAAGGTCCACAAGCACACAACCGCTCCTGTCGACCAGTTTCTTCCTCCCGGACAACGTTTTGACTAAGTCCACATCGACCTTGTTGGTTCCTTGCCTCCTTCCAATGGATTTACACATATCTTAACATGCATCGATCGTTATACCCGTTGGGTCGAAACCATTCCTTTACAGGACACTTCTGGAAAGTCCATCGCCCAGGCCTTTCTGTATCATTGGATTTCTAGATTTGGTACCCCTTCCACGGTCTCTACTGATAAGGCACGTCAATTTGAATCCTGTTTATGTAAAGACATCATGGTTCTTTCAAGTTCAAAACGCATTCGCTCTTGTAGTTACCATCCGCAGTCCCAAGGAATGATTGAAAGGTTTCATAGAAAGTTAAAATCTTCCTTGATGGCACAAGGTAATCCTGATAATTGGTTCGAAACTTTTCCACTCGTTCTTATTGGTATTTGGACTTCGTTCAAAGAAGACTTACAACGTTCTTCCTCTAAACTTGTTTACGGTTCCCCCATCCGGATCCCCGGTGAATTCGTACTTCCGTCATCTACGACATCAGATCATCATTCCTTCCTTGCTTGTCTTCGTCACTGTACTGATTTTTGGAAACCCTCTCTGTTTACACGTGTTTGTTCGTCACGACTCACATCGCGGTCCATTTCAGGCCCGTTACGACGGTCTCTTCCGTGTGTTACAACGTCATCGCAAGTATTTCTAACTTCAGAAAGGATCCAAGGTGGGGAACATTTCGATTGATAGGATCAAGCCAGCTTTCCTGGATGCTGATCCCGCTTCTTCAGTTGACATGGTCCCACCACCTACGCCCATCCTTCCTGTTCCTTCTTGCTCTACTCCGTTGTTACCTATATCCTTCTTCCTCTACTTCCTGCAACCTACTGTTCCTCCCACATCTTCGCCAATCTCCCCACACCTCCTCCTGAAGCTCTTCTCCCATTATCCTACTCTCAGCTCAGTCAACCCTCTCCACCCTGTTGTTCGTTTTACTCCGTAACCACTCCGTTTCTGCCGGGTGGACAAGTTGGAAGATAGGTAACATCCGGCAAAGAAAAATGGAAATGAATTGTGGCGTTTTGAAGCTTATTCTTGATTCACCAAGGGCACCCTTCTTCTGTAGTCCGGGTTAGGGACTTATCTATTGGATGGTGCTCTTTACTCTTCTGGACAAAGGGAAAGACGAATTTTTTGTAAAACAAGGCATACAATGGCGATAGTAACCTGTCATCTTCGCAAGAATATTCTAAGAGCTGCTGAATCTCGAGGAAGAGGGTACTTGGAAAATTTCTGGACGTCTTTTCTGAAGGAAGAGAAATGTCCATCTGAAGATATATGATATCCCAAATAGTTGAGTTAGTTTCTGAAAAATTTACATTTTTCTAAGGATATTTTGAAAGAATGTTCGTGAAGATGTTTAAAAACTGCCCTGAGATGTTCTTCATGCTGTTCAGGAGTTGATGAAAAAATTACCAAGTCATCTAGATAGACGTAAATAAACGGGAGATGTCGAAAAATGGAGTCCATTATGCGTTGAAATGTAGGGCCAGCATTTTTCAAACCAAATGGCATAGAAACGTATTCAAACAGGCCGAAAGGAGTTGTAATAGCAGTCTTTTCGATGTCCTCTGGTCGTATTGGAATTTGATAGGTTTTCCTCTGAAGGTCTATTTTGCTGAAGATAGCTGATCCATGTAGACGTTGTGAGAGACTTTGAATGTGAGGAAGTGGATATCCATCCCTTTTAGTAATGGCATTCAAAGATCTGTAATCACCACAAGGTCTCCAGGTTCCAGGGGTTTTCTTTGGCACCAGATGGAGAGGAGAAGCCCAAGAAGACTTGGAAAATCTTTTGATTATATTCTTCAAAAGAGCAACGAACTCAGCTTTTGCTGCTTTAGTTTATATTCCGGAAGACGGCGAGGTCTTGCAAATCAGTAGAGGATAATCCAGTCTCTCAGTGAGTCAGATGCTTATGGATTAAATTTGATATTCGTCAAGTTAATGGGTGAAGTTAATAAAAGAAACTCCTGAAGCAAAGATGTGATATTAGAGTCTTCAATGTTAGCGTTGATTTGTAAGGAACTTCTACGGAAGAGATTTGAAGAGGTACTATAAGAGATGTATTCGTGTCTTGCAGAGTTTTCTTCCCACAATCGATGATTAAGTTGTAATGGTGTAGAAAATCCATACCCAATATTGGCATTGCGATATCAGCTACTATGAAAGTCCAATTAAATTCTCGACGAAGCTTCTTGATTGTAATATATGTCGCTAGTTCACCATGACACCTGATAGGGGA
Organism: Trachelipus rathkii; assembly: GCA_015478945.1. Lineage (NCBI taxonomy): Eukaryota > Metazoa > Arthropoda > Malacostraca > Isopoda > Trachelipodidae > Trachelipus > Trachelipus rathkii. The sequence goes on along the minus strand of JABUQX010003744.1, from coordinate 25,581 downwards.
GCCATTGGCCGCGGAACAATTGACATTAGTTGCAAATAGGGACATGTTGGTTACCATTGAAGAAGGTAGGCTCGAGACGGAGGCGCCGGTGTCCAGTAAGAAGAGAGTATCTGCGCCGAATATTGTGATGTTGATAGTTAGTTGCGAACTGATTATAGCGCAGCAATCAGCTCGCTCTTCTAGTTTTCCGTTGGGGCAGGAGAAGAAGCTCTAGAAGAGGGACGAGACGAGGGCTAGACCTGGACGTTGGAATTATCCGGTCACTTGCACCATGACCTGCATGTCCTTGCCTTTTATTCAAAGTAGATGTGAGCTCTACAGAGATGGTGTCTTTGGTTCTGGCTACATGGACAAAAAGTCCTGAGGTATTCCTGTAACCTGAATACTGTTAACTATTTTAATTATTTTATTTAAAAAACAATTCAGTTATATTTATCAACTTCGCACGCATGCAGTTAAACTTTAATTATTATATTTAAACTTTGTCATCTATTCCCTGCGTATGTAAAATCAATTTTTTTGTTCGAATTTTACAAGTTTTTGTCAATAAAAACTCTTTTTAATAATTATTATTTTGCATT
>JABUQX010003744.1:5000-10000 GCA_015478945.1 Trachelipus rathkii | reverse complement strand
ATAGGGTAAACCGCAAAGATGGCAGGAGTCAGGTCTCTCACTCCTGGTGGAATGCGGCGCGTTCAGAATTGTCCCTTCTCGATCAAGTAACCCTAAATGGGATTTTTTTTAATATCTTGATGAATAAATGCTAAAATTAAAATACTAAAATAAAAATCCTACTACAAATTTTACGCTGATTCCAAATATATAATTTGTTTTACTGTAGGTGCTACCGTTCTCGAGTTACATGATGTCAGCTTTAGACACTCTGACATATATATATATATATATATATATATATATATATATATATATATATATATATATATATATATATATAAAGAGCACATACAGAAATAAATATACATATATATATATATATCTATATATATATATATATATATGTATATATATATATATATATATATATATATATATATATATATATATATATATATATATATATATATATATATATATATATATATATATATATATATATATATATATATATATATATATATATATATATATATATATATAAATATATATATATATATATATATATATATATATATATATATATTTATTTTTATACATCTATATATATATATATATATATATATATATATATATATATATATATATATATGGTCAAACTAAAGAAGTTACTCGCATGATATCTCGAAAACCTAAGAAAGGTACAAGAAAACTGATAACATATATGGAATCAGCGTATGAAATTTGTATGGAAAATAAAAAAAAAATATTTTATATTTTATTTTTTTTATATCCAAAACTACGATAGGTAGAAGAAAACTAATAACATATATGGAATCAGCGTATAAATTTTTTTAGGGGGCTCGAGCCGACGGTGGGACAAAGAGTGGGGATTGCCCAATAACCCTCGTAGGGAGGCGGAGAACCCCGCGACACTTCCAAATACCAAAGAGCGGGTTCCGAGACCCTCCCCGAGGGGGAAATAGCCTAATTCTTCGTCCTCCAGGAGGCGGAGAGACCCCGACTCTTTGCATCTTTGCGGTTTACCCTGGGGTATTCTTTTAGTTAAAAAAAAAATCTTTTTTCATACATATTTCATAAGCTGATTCTAAATATGTTATTAGTTTTCTTGTACCTATCGTAGTTTTGGAGATATAGAAAAAAAATATTTTTTTTTTCTTTCATTTTCCATACAAATTTCGAACGCTGATTCCATATATGTTATCAGTTTTTTTGTACCTATCTTAGTTTTCGAGATATCATGCGGGTAACTTCTTTAGTTTCACCTATATATATATATATATATATATATATATATATATATAGTTTTCTATATATATGTATATATATTTTTATATTTATATATATATATATATATATATATATATATATATATATATATATATATATATATATATATATATATATATATATATATATATATATATATATATATATATATATATATATATATATATATATATATATATATATATATATATATATATAATATATATTCACTCTTTTATTTATATATAAATATATATATATAGTATATATATATATATATATATATATATATATATATATTTATATTTTCATATATATATATATATATATATATATATATATATATATATATATATATATATATATATATATATATATATAACCCAAAGTTTCACTCCTTCCAATTTGAAAGTATAACACCAACTGTCGGTGAAGAACGTTGGGAGAGAGACAGAGAAGGAATTTCAAAATGTGATGAAATCCAAAATCGTGAATTCATGATTATTCATTTTATCAACAATTTCTAATGACAAAAAATTACTTGAGTTAGAAGGTTATGGGGATTTGTAAATGGGTTAGTATAAACAAAAAATTAATATATATAGATACATGTGAAAGGGGTCTGTAAATTTTAAGATTTGGACGACAGGAAAAAAAAAAACTCAACGGGGAGATGGAGAAGGAAGGGAAAGAATGATGGAATATTTTTTTCTAATATTGAAAATACTTTAAATAAAAAAAATGAATAAAAAAAATGTCTGGAAAATTTTGTTTTAAAAAGGTGATTCTAACAAAGTATAAATGAATTCTATAGTTGAAGAATTAGGATAAAAAAAGAAAATTTCGAAATTTAGAAATTGGAATAATATTATCTTGAGATTGCGGGGTAGACGCCATGGACGGCAAAAACTCTATTTGAATTAAATTAAATTTTCTGAGTTTGGCTTTATTAAACAAATATAGATAGGCATCGAAGGAATTTGAATTAATATTTGAATATATATATATATATATATATATATATATATATATATATATATATATATATATATATATATATATATATATATATATATATATATATATATATATATATATATATATATATATATATATATATATATATATATATATATATATATATATATATATATATATATGTGTTAAAGAAAGAACATATAATAGGAAGGTAAAGAATTAACTGCCTTCTCCGGGATTGAACTACCGCCATGTTGCGACTGAGGACAATATACCAGGTGCGTTTCAAGAACAGTTATAAAGCAACCGAGCTCCCTTCAAGGCGACATCACCAGGTGTCCAGCCTGTCCTATTCCTCGTTCTTTATATTGTAGATGTTAAATATTGCATAATAATCGCAATTATATAAGATGTTAAAGAAAGAACATATAATAGGAAGGTAAAGAATTAACTGCCTTCTCCGATTAACCTCTGCAATATTGCGACATCGTACAATATACCAGGTGCGTTTCAAGAACAGTTATAAAGCAACCGAGCTCCCTTCAAGGCGACATCACCAGGTGTCCAGCCTGTCCTATCCCTCGAGGTTTATAGCTCATGTCGAATAACGTATGAGCTATCGCAATTATATAAGATGTTAAAGAAAGAACATATAATAGGAAGGTAAAGAATTAACTGCCTTCTCCGGGATTGAACCACCGCCATGTTTTTTGGCTTGGAGGATAGCTCAGTCGTAACGCACCGGGTATATTGTCCTCAGTCGCAACATGGCGGTGGTTCAATCCCGGAGAAGGCAGTTAATTCTTTACCTTCCTATTATATGTTCTTTCTTTAACATCTTATATAATTGCGATTATTATGCAATATTTAACATCTATATATATATATATATATATATATATATATATATATATATATATATATATATATATATATATATATATATATATATATATATATATATATATGTTAATATATATATATATATATATATTTATATATATATATATATATATATATATATATATATATATATATAGATATATATAAAAATATATATATATATATATATATATATATATATATATATATATATATATATATATATATATATATATATATATATATATATATATACTTAATATATATTTATTTTAATAGCAATATTTATATATGTTAAATTATTATACGAACCAGATTCAAACCAGACCCTTTTTGAATAGCAAGAGGGATTACTGGCCACTATGCTATCAAACCACATAACCTTTCAGTCTTAGTCGTTGCTGTTATTCAAAGTTAAACGCGTTATCAGCTTTTTTTTTCACATGATACCACCACTCACGGGCAATGCCCTTTTCAAAAGGAGGGGCAAAAAAAAAAAATAAATAAATAAGAAAATTACATAAAGAAAAATAAAAATTAAAATAAATGGAAAGTAAACCCACCCTGACCCTTGTCTAACACAATTCCCTCAGGTGGGTGCAGACGCGGGACTTAAATAGAGGAAGATTAAATATTGCGGGGAAAATAAAAGAAGGCAAGGAGTTCCACAAAACAGATGTGGCTGGAAAGAAGGAGGTACCACAACGAGTGATCATTGAGTCTCCAATATTCACACAATTTTCATGAGAGAACAAGGCACCTCTTGTGTTACGAGGTTGACTCAGTGGTGGAGGAATGCGAGAGGTCAATTCTCGCGAGCATCTGCCGTTGTAATACCTACAGAAAAGAGATAGGCCACCTACGTTACGACGCAGAGAAAAAGGGTCAACTCTATCCAAAAGGAGGATGGAACCGGATGCGACGCAGAGCATTAGCTTCAACTCTATCCAAAAGGAGGGTGGAACCGGATCCACCCCAAATGTGGGAACAGTATTCCATACAGGGGCGAATAAGACCTTATATAACTGGAGTATCTGAGCAGAAGAAAAATCACGCAATCTGAACAGAATTCCCAGCTTTTTTGAGGCCATTTTAGCAACCGATGTGATGTGAGGTTTCCAAGACAATTCACTATTTATTTTTAGACCTAGAATGTTTATGTTGTTTACGGGTAAGACATTAGAGCCATCAAAGGGGATGGGAAAGTTGGGAGGTATTTTAGAGAGGGAGATATGAAGAAGTTGAGTTTTCAAAGAGTTGAACTTCACAAGATTACGGTTACCCCACTGAGAAATTCCGACCAAATCGGCAAGAATTGAATCAGAAAGCTGTAGACGAGAGGCAACTCTAGATACAAACGAGGGAGCACAATTAAAATGAGTGGAAGAATGGAGAGTTGAGTCATCGGCATAAGAGTGAACAGAGTTAGAAGTGCAGGAAGAAGATCGTTGATGAAAAGTAGGAATAAAGTTGGAGATAAAACAGAACCCTGAGGAACACCACAATTAATAAGAAAGGAGAAAGGTTGCTCCATTAACAAGAGCTGAAATGGAACGATCTGAAAGAAAACTAGACAAGAGTAAGCAAAGCGAAGGAGGAAATCCAAAGGAAGGTAGCTTAGAGAGTAGCGACGCATGCCATACCCTGTCAAAAGCTTTAGATATGTCAAGCGCTACCACACAAGACTCACCATGATCCTTAAGGGCAGAAGACCATAGATCAGTGAGATAGGAAAGGATATCACCAGTTGATCTCGAACGTCGAAAGCCATACTGACGATCTGAAAGAAGGGAATGAGATTCTATATGATCGAGGAAATGAGAGTTAAGGAGAGTTTCAAAGACTTTAGATAGAATACAAGTTAAGGC
>JABUQX010003743.1:20000-36147 GCA_015478945.1 Trachelipus rathkii | reverse complement strand
CTATCAGTAATTAAGATATTATATGATGATCTATATAGCGATGAATAGTGTACAAACAATATATATAGTGTATATATACTACTATATATATGAATATAATTATAAATAAAGTATATTCTTGCAGTAGTAACAGGAATGAATCAAAATAGTCCTTATAACGGACCTCGGATAAGTTTTTGAATAACGTGTTGAAGCGGTGGAAACTACAATACAATGGAATAAGATAGTGATAAGCTATAAGTATTAATTGTAGACTGTGAGGAGAGGATGCCTAACATGTGCTATTGTTTCACTGGCTATTTAATTTCCATAGCGATTGAGATCGATGAAATATGTAAGTTGATCTGGGTAGGGTAGGCGGTGCTTTAGATCTGGCTGAGATAATTGAAAAACTACTGTAGGTGCTTACTAATTTTACGGTATGTATTTTTTTGTGCTGCAAATCCGAAGAAAACGTTGAGTTCTGTAGAGGGCTTGGAGGGTATGTAATGAAGGATTTGTTAAGTAAATGCCTAATTTGCGGTGATTAAGGTATTGGAGTGAGTGAAGAATTAATCCTTATTGTTGAATCATGTGGAAATGCAGTGTAGCATTGAAAAAGTTATCTGTTTAAAATATTGATATTGTGGAATGAAAAAGACATGACATTTGTACGCCGTTAGTAGAAAGTTCGAATGATAGAAACGGAGAACTGGCTGGCAATTAAATCCATGGTGGATGGAAGGGACGGGACTTAGGGGCGGGCTTGGTGCCCTAGTCTGGTTTTGCCGCACACATCTCCCCCCAGTGAAGGATTACCTGTAATGTTATGTACTACAAACCCATGGACTGTTGCATAAGAGTATAATCTTAGCGACAATTGTTCAGCATGAACAAATCTTTTTCTTAAAGGGAATTAAAAATGAAGGTGAATGAACTAGTAAAGATGTATGGCAATATAGAAAGCGTAACTTAAGCGGTCAAAACGAAATAGTTAAAATCATTATGTGTTCATATGTAATACAAAGCAGATTATGCCTGTTTTAAACGGATATCAGGGGTGGCGTACTGGGAATCCACGATTGTGACCAAAAAAAAATTTCATTCAAGTCAGGGAAGGGAAAAGATCATATTTATTTGAAATAAGGGCAAGAGTACGAGAATGTGGTTTTGTACGGCGGCATGATATGGGTCTGGCCAAGTAATGAACCCTACATTGAAGAAAGAACCACATGTGAGTAATCTTGTTCGCCGGTGAACACGTAGCGTTATTTTTTTTCACACCGAACGAGCTCTCACAAACTATGGAGGGAAAGGATACGACTTCTTACTAGGTATGTTGCGCACCTCGCAATAATCTGAGGAAAGGAGAGGAGAAGGAGATAAAAAAAACTATATATATATATATATTATATATATAAATAATAATAAATAGATAATTATTCATATATATTATATATATATAGTATATATATATATAATATATATATATAGTATAACCCCTTAATTACTCACCATTATCTGGATGTAGTGTTTCATCACATTCTTCTTTGGACGGTCGTTTTTCCTTTTACTTCGTTCTCTGACTCCTCAAGCAATCCTTAATTCTCTATCACAAATCATTCACAACATGATACTTTTACTTAGATTATAATATATATATATATTCCTATATATATATATCATAATACCTTATATATTAATTCTTAAATATAAGATATACTAGATATATAAAATTATACTATACGTAGTATATAGCACTAACTCCTTTAAAAGCAAGTTCACATCAAAAAACATATCGAAAATACTCCGAACGCTACCGCGGAAACACAAGTTCCCGTTTGACTAAAACCCAATAAGATCTAGTATCAGGCCGATGAGGTGCGCGTATCCAATCAAGGCAGTCAGCCAATTCCAATATGCCCACAATTCAAACTATGCCAAAAAAAAAAAAAAATAAATAAATAAACCCCTCCTTAAAATTTCCCGTTGATTCCAAATATATAATTTGTTTACTCAGGGTGCTGCCGTCTCGAGTTACATGATGTCACTTTAGACACTGACGAAAAACCAAGACATATTGTAATCAGCACTATAAAGTTATTACTAAAAACAATACTATTATCTATACTATATCACCTCTAAATTACAATATATATATTATATATTATAACGATCAAGGAGCTTCGTCGACAATTCTATACCTATAGATATATAGTATACATCTATAATATATAACATATATATATTAATTACTTACTATATATATAAACTATACTTTATATTAATATACATATAATATAAAATAATACCTATATTATATTACCTATCACAGTATATAGCCTATATACTATATATAAATACTATATATACATATATATATATATAATTACCTATAAATATATAATATAAATAACCTAAACTAAATATATATATACACTAAATATATATATTCATTATTATATCTAACCTAAATACTATTCCGTATAATACCTAAGCTATAATAATATATAATTAGCCTTTACAGGCTCCCCCTCAGCAGAATATATAATATTATATAGTATACTATACTAGTATATATATATCTCATACTATATATATATAATTACGGGGCGCGAGACGACCGGTGACAGAGGGAGCTTTTCGATTATACCCGTAGGAGGCGGAGACCCCCCGCACACCCAATTATCCAAGAGAGAGGGTTCCAACCTCCCTTCTGTGGGTTTAGTCCTACCCTTGCGTTCCCCGGAAGGCCGAGAGACCCCGATCTCCTACCATCTTTGCAGTTTACCATTGGGTATTCCATTAGTTGAAAAAAAAAGCCAAAAAAACATACAAACAAAATACTAAAAAATAACTTTTTTTAAAACTTATTAAAATATTTCTAACTTTCTGAAGCAGTCCTTACCATTAAATCATTGTTTAGTATCACATAATTAGCATATATTAAAAAAAAAAAAAAAACAAACAAATTAAAACTGACGCAGTCCGTAAAAACGGAATAGTCCTTAAATTTGAATCATCCCCTTACCACTTAGATGATTGTAGGATCCATGTATATAGAAATATATTAAAACAAACAAAAACAATCAAATTCAACATTGCTTGTGTAAACTCGAAAAAGTCCTCGTAAGCTTATATATATATATAATATAGAACTATAGAGTATATAAAACTTCACATTGCATTTATACAACTATAATATTAATATAATATATATCTTATATAAATAATATAATATATATAATTATTAATAATATAAACTAACCGAATTTTTCTCCATTTTAAAAATGAAACCTGCAACCGTTAAAATCTATCCTTACTTCCTCTTATGAACTATATTATATTAATAAAACTTTTTCTATTCTTTTATCTATAAATAGTTCATTATATTATTTAAATGCATGTCTATCACAACAATTTTATGATCTATACGTAAGCCCTACATTGCTTTGCTCTCACAGATACAATACTGTAAATATATCCGTAACAATATAATAACTGTCCACTTAATTTTATTCAATCCACCCTATACATTTCTTTTTCGACTTGTTAGATCTCTAGAAACATAATATCACAATGATATCAACTTTCAGCTATAATGTGACATGACTCTATGTCTTTCTAGCTGTTCATATCTTGTTTTTCGAGCTTTTTTATTTATAGAATTTGAAATATTGAAGCAATGAGCACACCAACGGTGGACATTAGAGAATAGGCTCGATTTTATATAATATAAAGCTAAACGGTTTCGTAATCTTATAGTATGTTAAACAATATTAAATAAAAAATTTCACATCTTATTTTAAAATTATATTTTCGACATTAAATTAAACTCCTTGTTATTTTAATCTACCGTCGTTATATCGGTTTATCATAAAAATTAATATCTTGTAGTATTGCTAAGGTAACGTCATTTTGGGTGTTAAGTTAGTTTAGGTTATCAACGAGTATACCTATATAATATTTACTATATTATCATCATTCTATATATCTATACATATAGATATATATATTACTTAATTATATATATATATATATACTAGTATATTATTAGTATATATATATATACTATATATTATATAAATATTACTATATAATATATATACTATATATATATATAATATGTGTAGTCCCGAGGTCTGCGTCAGGCTGAGCTACAAGCCTACAACACACCCCGCTGAAAGTTTTGAGGACGGTAAATCAATGGAATCCTTATATTATAAATAATAATAACAATTTGAAATTAGCAAAATCAAAAATATAATATACTTATATATTTATATTATAGTATTATATTTATATACATATATATATCCTATAATAATAATATAATAATTATATAGAGTAATATATATTACTGATATAAAAAGTTACTTACGGCTCACGTAACGGAAGTCCGCATGAAAAAATTCATCAGGTAGCCTCTATTGAAACATAAATAGAGTTTTTAATGGCGAACAAAGAATTTTTTTTTGGCTATAATGACTGACCTGACCTTATAACTGAATTCTAACCTCAATTTCTCCCCTAAACATAGGAAAAAACTCATTCCGCCCCTAAACCATCTACTTTATGCATCACTAGAGCCACCATGTGAAATTATTTTTATTCGGAAGTGTTTTATTTACATTTTAATAACTTTCCTATATATATATTATATCATATAGTATATATATATATATATTATACTATATAATATTATATATATATATCTATATATAGTATAGCTCTATTATATATAACTATATAGTAATATATACAATTACTAGGATTCATATATATATTATATAATCATACTACTTAATATTAATATATATTAACTACACTAAAAAATTGCATAATACCATAATATATATATTATATATATACTTATAATACTATTTCATTACAGTGTGATAAAGACGACAGAGACGAGAAGAGAGAGAGCGAGAAACAGAGAGAGGAGATGAGAGAGATGAGGAGGAAAGATAATATTTACACCTATGGGCCAGTCAACGAGTAACTTTCGAGTAATATGCCTAGGATCCAAAGAGGGACAAACCCTACCCACGCCTCTCTGACCCCATTCATCGCTACCGTTTTAAATGCTATTTTGACATTTATTTCCTTCTTTAATTATTTTTTTTTTTTTTAATTCTTACAGTATCTTAAAGTCTATCATTTAATAAGAAATTTATCGTTTAGAAGCAGAAAATACTTTTATAGGTAGTTCTGTATAGGTGGGAAATATAAGTATGACAAGTGGGTCCTATAATCTCTGACATTGGAAATGATCCTGAAGTACAGTTCTTATAATTTTCCTGCGATATCTGGAGGATATTTTTACATTTTATCCTACAGAAAATTCTTGGAATTTTATAAATTCAAAAGGCATTGTTGTACCTAAGGATTAAATCCTGGTAGAATTCCTAGGAAATTTCGCCAATCTTCCATATGGTCCATATAATCCGAGTTGGCTGCCCACACGGACTTTTTTGCTGGGTTATATAATACTATATACTAATATATATATATATTAGATATTATATAGTTATGAGATATCATAAATATAATTAACTATATAGTATATATATATATTACTATATCATAATTAATAAATATACTTATATATCATATATATAATATATGCCTAATCCCCCCCATCGTTTCAACCTCTATATTCTCTATGTCTCATACTAATACTTTCCCTCATGTTGTAAGCAACGCACATGGTCAACCTGTATCCGAAAATAAGGAAGCCCTCTGATCCCTTCTATACATCCACCTCTATAGATCTCTATTGTTCATGCTATCTAAGTACTTCTTGTTTGAAAACCAAGCCTACTCAACTCTCATCCTGAGATCATCGGAGTCACATTTCACTTCTTTCCGATCGCCATACGGCCTTTCGCTCGAGTCTTACTGCGAGACCCATACTTCTCTAGAAATAACGGATGGATGCCGATGATTTCAATCCCGCTAGAAAGAATGTTGGTCGCGTTTGACATATCCAAAGGAACATGAGCCGGGAAGTGGCACGTCACTTGACTCTCTCAAACGCTCCTCTCCTTCGTGGTTTCCTCCTTCCTTGCCTTACTTTAGCCTAGTTTCTTCAAATCGCCTAATATCGCTCGGGTTCGATGGGCGACCTCTCTTCTTCTTTTCTTCAATAGTGGTGTTCCTCATTGCTGCTTATCGCCACTTTATTCCTTACTTTTCATTAAATGATTCTTCTCACCTGCACATCTAAACTATTCACTCATCCACTCATATGCCATGACTCGACCCTTCATTCTTTCAACTCATCTTCAAATTCTGGTCCTCCCTCTTTTACTTGTACAATTGCCTCTCGTCTTAATCTCTCCGATTTCTAATCTCTCGCTCACCGGGAAGAATTTTCCCGGTTGTCGTTCTCCGAACCTTTATGAAAACATCAATCTTAAAAATCAAACGTCTACAAAATCTCCCTCTCTAAGACACCGCTCTAACTTTCCTATCCTCTCGTGTTCCCTCGTCTCTCCTGCTTGATCAACTCATAGAAACATCCTTACCCCTAACATAACCACAAAAAAATTTCCTGAAACCTTTCACATCACCAACTGTTCGCTAGCGGCCTAAAAGGATAACTGGATTTCTGTTTAGGCTGCGAGACTTTTTTTCCTCTTCTCAGTTGCTCCAGCCTCATTCGCGCGCTGTTTCCTCTTGTATGGAGTACTTTCTCTTATCTGGGGGCCGGTTCACCCACTTTTTGATAGAAGAACAAGTCAAAGCAAAAGCTTACTAACACGTTCTTCATTTTCCCAGTTTCTTGACTCTCTATCTTGCGGCCTTAGTTGGTGCCTATCTCTTTTCTATAATATGTACCGCAGCTGCAGTTGCTCAAGGGAACTTTTCACTCGCCTACCACCACCTTTACACGCCCTCGTAGCACAATGGGTGCTGTTTGGGCGCATGATTTTATGTTGATTTGGGAATCTATTTTAAGTAATTTAAAAATACAGCATATCGGATATGTAGAATCTCTCTTCCATCTTCTGTGTTTCCTGCTGATTAATCTCTCTTCCACTTAAAAGGCGGGTCTCTGTGCTCATCTGCCGTAGTTGCTCTAGTTTGTGAATGACTCAACTGCATGATGTGCCACCCCCCTCTGAAGAGGCTCTTCCTGTCAGGCTGTTTGTTGACAACTGTTATAATAAATATAATCTATAACTATATTATATATGATAGATATGTGAATGATAATATCATATTACTTTACTTATATATAATACTATATATATATACCATTTATGTCATACCATTTTATATGATAAGTTTTGTTAATTCTCTTATATATTATACTAATCCAGCTTAGTCTTAGTATACTCACTATATATAACTATCAAATATATAATATATATATTCTATCATATATATATATCTATATATATTAGAGAAGGAGAGAAGAGAGAAGACGAGAGAAAGAGAAGAGAAGAGAAGAGAACAGAGAGAAGAGAGAGACGAGATAACAGAAGGGACAGATAGTAATGAGTTTGCCGACCACTGATATAGTATATTATATATATTATATATATATTATATTAGACTCTATATATAATATATAATATATATAATAGCTACTATATTTCTGTACTTGTGTAATATAAAGTATTAAACATTAAAGTATTAAAAGAGTCACAGCGAGATTTTACTCTCCTCTCTAGCAGCATTACAGCACGCTGTCGACTCCGCTCGCTGATTTGACAGCTAGGCCGAGATTCATCATCCACTTAAGCCATCCCACTTTCCCACATAAAGAATGAAAAGTTTCAAGCATTAGCTTTTAAAGTCCAAAGCCAGTAGATTCCTACCAAATTCCACTCGAGTTGAAAAAACAAAACAAATGCTTTTCATATTTAGTGTCCGATATGTCCCGACGCACGGCATTTCAATGTCGTGAATTTAAGAGAAGTTAGATAAATAGATAATAGGGTAGTGTTTCAAATTTTACCAGATGGCATAAAACATGTAATGATCATATATATATATATATATATTATATATATATTATAACAGAACTCTAGATATAATCAATATTACATATATATCAATATTACTTATACCTATTAATATACTATATTTACCTTAGATATTTAAAATTTCAGAAGGGTAGTATCCTCTATACTAAATTATATATACTATATATATATATATCTACTTATCAGTTAAGCCTGGACTCAGAGAGCTGGGCTGAGAATTGATGAGACTATGTAGAAGGGTTTGTCGAGCGAACCCTTATTAATGGAAAGAATTTGCAACTGGATTGTTCAGAAGAACAGTATTCGTTGTAATAGTGATAGTATAAAGAAAATGAGGGCAAAACGATGTTCTAACCTTAGAACCAGCTACCTGAACGGAATACCAAAGAGAAAATACTCTTTGTGGGAGATTTTTTTTTTTGTAATTGATTAAGTACAGCTTACGACATGTTTCATTATTACACTAATCTCCATACCCACACGTCACTAAAATAAAAGTCAACACGAACAACAGGACACCTTTTTATAACATAGAAAATGCTGTCTCCATCTGCCTCTAGAACAGGAGTTAAACCTTGCCCATCGATGTTTGTTAGACAATATTGATTAGGTTGAGCTTTGGCAAATTTATTATCAAACTTAATAATCTGTGCAATATTTCCACTTGGGCGGGAAAACATAAGAACACACTTTCCCTCAGCTATAGTACTTATTGCGGTAAGTGAAAGAACCTCAATTTAAAAGACAAAGGCTATGTGGTAATAAGTATAATGTATATATATATATTATATATATAAATATAATATCCCATATTATTATACGGAATACCTATTTATTCTATAAATCCTTCACTCTTAGCTTATCAACTATTTATTAAATTATAATATATAATATATCATAACTCTAAATTAAAGTCATCATCTATAGTTTATATATACATATATAAATATGATATAACATCAATATAAGATTATATGATAAATACTAATATATCTATTATACTTCATTAGCAGCAATCCTCTTCCTTATTTTTTTTCTCTTCCTCTTCCTTCCCTTTATCCTTTCTTTTGGTATCCTCTTCCTCATCTTCCTGCTTTTCCTTTTGTTACATACTTTCTCATCTCCCTTCTGTTCATTTTGCTATCCTACTCTTCGTCCTCTTTCTTTTCCTTTTGTTATTTCCTCCTGATCTTCCATCCTTTCATTCTTTTATCCTCTTCCTCCTCTTCCTTTTTTTCCTATCCTCTTTCTCAATTTCTTTCTTTTCCTTTTGTTATGCTCATCCTCATCTCCTTTCTTTCCATTTTGTTATCCTCTTTCTCATTTTTCTTCTCTTTTTCGACATACTCTTCTTAATCTTCTTTCTTTCTTTTCCTTTTTATTCTCTTCCTCATCCCCTTTCTTTTACTTGTGCTGTCCTCTCTATACTCTTTTTTTCTTTTTCTTTTCATATCCACTTTTTCATCTTCCTTATTTTCCTTTTGCTAACCTCTATCTCATCGTTTATATTTTCCCGTTTCCTATCCTCGTTCTCTTCTTCCTTGTTTCGTTTTACTAATCTTTTTCTCGTCTTCTTTCTTTTCTCTTGCTATCCTTTTCTTCCTCCTCATTCTTTCCATTTTACTATCATCTTATTCATCTTCCTTCTTTTCCCTTTCATATCTCCTTCCTTATTTCTTTTTTTTCCATTATTCTATCCTATTCCTCTTTTTTCATTTTTCTATCCTCTTCCTCATTTTCTTTTTCTTCATTGTGCAAAAATCTTCTCTTTTCCCTTCTTTTCCTTTCCCTATCCTCTTCCTTCTTTTCACTTTGATATTCTCTTTCTTATCTTCCTTCTTTTCTTTTTACTATCCTCTTCCTCATCTCCCTTCTTTTCCTTATTTTGTCCTATTCCGTTTCTTCCTTCGTTTCCTTTTGCTCTCTTCCTTCAATTCCTCATTTTACCATTGCTATAGTTTTCCTCCTCCTTTTCTTCTCACTTTGTTAACCACACCATTCTTCTTTTCCGTTTGCTATCCAGTTTCTCATCTTCTTCATTTTCCCTTTGCCCTCCTCTTTCTCATCTTCCTTCATTCCCTTTTACTATTCCCTTTCTCATCTTTCTTCTTTTGCTTCTGCTATCTTCTTCCTAATATCCCTTCTTTTCCTTTTTATATCCTCTTTCTTCTCCTCTTTTTTTCTTTTCAGTTCCTTTTATCCTCTTCCTTCTTTTCCTTTGTTATCATCTTTCCCATCTTCTACCTTTTCCTTTTGATATTCTCTTTCTCATCTTCCTTCTCTATTTTAATATATTCTTACTCATCTTTATTTTTGATCTTTTGATATCTTCCTTATCTTCCTTCTGCTATTCTCTTTCTCCTCTTCCTTCTTTTACTTTCGTTGCTATCCTCTTTCTCATATTCTATCTTTGTCTTTTGCTATCCTCTTTCTTATCATCCTTCTCTTCATTTTGCAATCTTCTTCCTAATCTTCCTTCTTTAATTTTTGCTATCCTTTCTCCTCTTTCTCATCTTCATTCTCATTTTTGCTATCCTCTTTTTCATCTTTATTTTTTCCTTTTGTTATCTTCTTTCATATCTTTCTTAATTTGTTCTTTGATCCTTTTAATTATTTCCATTTTTTATCCTCTTTTCACCTTCCTTATTTTCCATTTGCGATTCTCTTTCTCATCTTTCTTTTCCTTTCCCTTTCCTCTTTCTCATCTTCTTATTTTCCTTTTGCTATCCTCTTTTTCATCTGCTATATTTTCCTGCTTGCTATCTTCTTCCTCTTCTACCTTCTTTTCATTTCGAGATCTTCTTCCTAATCTTCTCTTTTTTCTTCTGCTTTCCTCTTTCTCATCATCATTCTTTCCTTTTGTTATCCCCTTATTCTTGTCCCTTTTCTTAATACATATACTTTCTTCTTCCCCTTCTTTGCTCTTTTGTTGTTATTCTTTTCCTCAACTTCCTTATTTTACTTTTGTTATCTTTTTCCTCATCTTCCTTTATTTCACATTGCTACCATCTTCCTTATTTTCCTTCTGTTCTACTCTTCCCCATCTTAATTCTTTTCCTTTTACTATCCTATTATTCATCTTCTTTCTTTTCCTTTTACTATCCTATTATTCATCTTCTTTCTTTTCCTTTTACTATCCTATTATTCATCTTCTTTCTTTTCCTTTTGCTATCTACTTCCTCATTATCATCTTATTCTCCTTTTTCCTCTTTGACAAAAAATGCATTTTAGTGAACGTTCTTAATTAAGGTTAATATATTTAATTAAGAATTATTTTTCTTCCTGATACAAAGTATTTTTAAAGAAAAAACTTTTAGACCATTCCACATTATGGTTAATTTATAATTTTTTTTTTTTTAGTACAAAGCTTTAGATAATAATAATAATAATAATAATAATAATAATAATAATAATAATAATAATAATAATAATAATAATAATAATAATAATAATAATAATAATAATAATAATAATAATAATAATAATAATAATAATAATAATAATAATAATAATAATAATTTAGTAGAGATTAATATTGGAGTTAAAATTTTTTAAACGAAGGTACGAATCATCGGAGCCAAATCTTCGCTTCACAGAGGAACAACTTTCGGATATTCGAAAAATCACAATGGCGTCTTTGATCTGTCAAAACTGTGACGTTGTAGAGCAAATTCAAAGAGGGGTTTTTGATATTCAAAATGATTTTTCGTAAGCTTTATATATATATATATAATATATATATATATATATATGTTTATTTTGGAAAAGAGAAAATTTATCTGATATGTAGATATATATATATAATATTTAGATATATATATATATTATATATATAATATATATTAATAATATATAGTATATATTTATATATATAGTATATAATAATATATATAAATATAATATATATATTATATATATTATATTTATATATATATATTATATATTTATATATATATATATAATATATATATATATATATATATATATAGTATTATATAATATATATATATATATATATATATATATATATATATATACCCTATATATATGTTTCCTTTCCTGTGTCGTGTTCCCGTCATATCTTCGTTAAAAATGGTTTTAGGATAATTTTTTTTTTAATTTCAATGTTTCAAGTGAATTTAAGATGAAAATCGATATAAAAAATGGGCATTTTGGGGGTATTTTTAGCCATTTATTATATTTTGGAAGTAGGATTATGTTAGGATAAGTTTAGCGTTGGTTAGTACGTTAGGTTAGTTAGATTAGATTAAGTTTGGTTAGGTTAGGTCAAATTAAATTTGTTTAGATTAAGTTAACTCAATAATGACAAAATTTTTGTTATTGAATTTCACCTAAAGTTCACTTGAAACATATACAAATGAATAAAAATTGTTGTAAATCAATTTTTAACAAAGATATTACTAGAACATGAAAAGAAAAGGTTCATACTATATATATATATATATATAATATATATATAATAATATATATTATAATATATATATATATAATATATATATATATATATATATATATATATATATATATATATATAGTAATGAATGAAAATTTAATGAAAACGTATTGCTTATTTTGTGCTATTATATTTTGGTGCAGGAATCCAAGAGTGCCATGTTCAGCTGTTCACAAAGTCAACATTGAACTTTGGAGAGATACTACCACCTGTTTAATAGGAGGTCAAACGGTGTTTGTTGGTGGATCAAGCTCCCCTACACCTTGTACCACGTGTCAATGTACAGCTGCAGGGACAAGGTGTCACTCTCTTCGGGTCAACTGCTTTGAAATTAGGTCCAGATACAGTCTTGACGAAATTCTTAGGGACGAGGTTTGTCGAACACAATGTGGCAATATCCTTGATCCCAACAGACCGACTCAACAACCACAACAGCAACCACCACCTCAACCACAACCACTACCTCAACCACATCCTCAACCTCAGCAACCTGTATTTTCTACTCAACAACAACAACCACCGCAACAGCAGCATCAGCAACAGCAACCACCACAATCTATTTCTCCGGCAAGACCTATATTTAGTAGCGTGTTAAGACCTCCTCCCCCTCTTCCGCAGATATTTCCTACCATATCATCTGATCAAGCAGAACAGCAACCACCACCTCTTCCTCTTCCTCCTCCTCCCCCTCAAGGACGAATTAGATCCTCGTCTACTAACACTAGCCCATTTAGGTCGTTATTCCCTATTCCAAATTTTCTTCGCAACCTATTTAGTTAAAATATTTTAAGTTTAAACTATTTTTTTTATAGTTTGTCCTATTAGTATCGTGAATTTTGTAGTGTTGAGATATTTGCTCTTTTGTTACGACAACATAATTCATATTTTAACCTATGTGCGTTTGTAGGTTTAATAAGAAATCCTACCAATGAAGAAAAGAAGCATAAACTTCATATTTACAATACAAAATTGTAGCTAGTGTAAATCTATGAAATGAAGGAAAAAACCAGAGTAGGTCATTAAATAAAATGGAATTCAAGCCTTCATTCTGGGAATCAAAAATTTTACTTCAATAATTCATTGCAGAATTCCCTTCTTTATTTTTCTTTTTAGAACACCGACTCCCAAATTTAGCTTATTCAATTTAATTTTCTATGAAATATTGATCTTTGTTCACCCACTGAAATTGAAATTATATATATATATATATTATATATATATATATATATATATATATATATATATATATATATATATATATATATATATATATATATATATATATATATATATATATATATATTTATATATATATTAAATGAATATATAAAATATATATTATAATATATATATATATAGATATATATTATAAGTTATTAGATATAGTATATATATCAATATAATAATATAATATATAAAATATAGATGAATATAATTAAATATAATAATATTATAGGTATACATCTATCTTATATATAAGGCTATATATATAATATATATATATATAATTATATATAATATATATTATATATATATATTTTATGTAAAGTTATAGTATAATAAATATTTATATATATATATAAATATATATATATATATATATATATATATATATATATATATATATATATATAATATTATATATATAATATATATATAATATTATAAATATATATATATTAATATATATATTATCCTGATAAAGGAATTGAAGAATGTAGAACGGATTTCATGCAATGTCCCTTTTCTTCCAGTGTGCTATATTCTCAATTATATTATATATATATATATATATATAATATATATATATATATATATATGAAATATATATATAATATAATACTATATATATATAATATATAAAGTGTGTGGTGAATAACATAATGTTTTTACATTTAAGTTACTAAGTGTATTACTTAATGTTATAGTTACTAGCTTGGAGAAGCTTTCACGTCGGCTTCTTACTTTCAATAAACACACATATATATATATAATTATATATATAATATAATATATATATTAATAATATATATTATATAGTATATATATATTATATGTATATATATAACATATATATACAGTATATATTATAATATTCAATATATATATATATATTATATATAGTATTATATATATATATATTAAATTATATATATATATATATTAATAATATATATTAATATATATTAAATTTAATATTTGTTATAAAATATTATATATATTATTATATATATATATATATTATATAAATATAGTATATCACTAATAGTTCTTTATTGTATTATTTCGTAAGTGTATAGACTCTTGTTATATTAATATATTTTACTATTGTGATAGACAAGTGATAAATATCATTCATATCCATTAGATTAAGTATTTTATATTATATATATATATATTTTAATTATTATTATTATATTGATTATTATTATTATATTATTATTATTATTATTATTATTTTGATTATATTATGTTATATATATTATTATTATTACTGATGAACACTTTTTCTTTATATTATATTATAGTATTATATTATAACAGTGGCGCTCGCGCATGATAAATGGTGGGCCAGTCGTTTTTGTATATATATATAATATATATATATATTATATAGTATATAATATATTATATATGTATATAATATATATATATATATAATATATTATAATATATATATATAATTATATATATAATATGTATATATATATATATAGTATAATATATATATAGTATATTATATAATATAATAATATATATATATATATATATTATATATATAGTATATATTATATATATATATATATATATATATATAGGCTAGAATCACTCTTTAATTAATAAGAAAAATATACTTGTAATTTAAAACGCATTTTAAAAAAACTTATCCCTTAAAATTTTATTTGTTATAAATAATTGCCCTTCTGTTCTTTATTTTGGCCAAAAATTTTTTCAACACTTTTGTGTGAATTGAGAATCTCCTCTATAAAATCTTTTTGTATTATAGCACTGCAAGTGGTTAATCTATCTTGTGATTTGTGTTTCTAAGAAGGCTTTTTAATGCGCTAAAGTTACTGAAACTACTTCAGAATCGGCAGTCTACACGGGCGTCACTAAAAACTTTCTATTAATTTTTATTTTTCGTAAGAATTCGTCGCATAAGCCATTATCGTCCAAAAATTTATACAAGCCATTAACATTTGTGATGGAACTAAAGGTTTCATTATCATACATAACAGCTAACTCGGAAATTAGTCTCTCTTTATGTAGCATAGGATAATTATTTGCAATAGTTTGAATGTGATCAGATGGAAAACACTGCTTATGAGAATTAAATTGCTTCGGGTCGACAACAATATATGAGCGAAACAACTCAAAATTTTTAAATCTTTCATTTATTTCTGTAATTATTTGGTTACAAGCCTTTGTCGCATCCGTTTTTAAGGTATCAGTAACTACACTGCATTTTTTAAGTCTTTTTAATGGAACTTCTAAAACTTCACTATCATCCCCTGAAATAAGAAATTTTGCTATATTGTGCCGTATTGTAGTAATTGAAGATTCAAAATGTTTCAAAGCATCTTCAACTGTAATAGATAATGGATTTATTGGACTGTAATAAAAGTTGTATAAAATATTCTGTTATGTTTCAATCGTTTTCATAAAAAAGAGCAAAGAAATTAAACTCGTAGTC
>JABUQX010003743.1:7500-15000 GCA_015478945.1 Trachelipus rathkii | reverse complement strand
GGTTAAGTAGCTGTTGAAAGCATTAGAGGAAAGTCTCTATCGGAGGTAATACTACGAACGCTGAAATAAATAGTGACTTTCTGATTCCACAACGATATGATATGGCAGAATCAATGAATAAAAGTTTTAGGTGTTTAAGCTGTCAAAAATATCCAGCGGTGCTACATGTTCATTGCGGTTCACATCCATGGGAAATATAAACCATTATAAACTTTATGGCAACGAGGTACTATTTTAAATTGCCAAGTCGGGCTACTGTTTTAATAGAAAAAAAATAGGAAAGATTTTCCCAGACAAAATGGACAAAACACATGAATGGGCTTAAAAAGGTTGGTGGAAAATCATAATGGATTAGAGGAGCTTGAAACTATGGTATTCATGTTCTTCGTGATTGAAAACATATATAAGGATACCAATATTATGGTGATAGGTTCACTAACTTGGTACCGCACCGGCTTCCCACCGGTTTCGACACAGACATCTGCCACTGACTCATTTGCTTCGACACAAGAGACTTCTTCTTTTCACTCATTCCTTAATTTTCCGCGCTACGCACTCTGTGCTTTTCTTCTGACTCTATCTCCACCACCGGCTCCGCCTCCGGCTCAGTGCTCCAGTTTTGGCTCATTTGCTCCGTCAAATGAGACTTCTTTTTTCCTCCTTCTTATTCCTTCCTCCTTCCTCCTTCGTCAATCTTCTCTGCTTTGCACTCTGTGCTTTTCTTCTTTTTTCAGTGGGGATCCCCTCCAAGGGGGACCATCAAACTCATTTGAGGGTAATGAAGCCTTCAAAATCGGAATCTATGTCCTTTAAAACATATATAAACACACCTCATTTGACCTAATATGCAGCTGGAGCCAGAATTCAAGTCTGTCTCCGCCTTCGGTTTCAGCTCCGGTCATATGCTTCGCCATTTAATTTAAACTCACTGTTATATTTCACTCATTCTCTTCTATCCACTCACTAAATTTCAACCTTCTAAGTCCATTTCTTAGGTTTTTTTCCAGTCTGACTCCGGTTCATGTACTCCGACACTTAATTTAAACTCAGGACTCAATTTCATTCGTTCTCTTCTATGTACTCACCAAATATCAACCTTCCAAGTTCATTTCCAGGTTTTGGGGGCTCAGACCCCTCCCACCCGGGCGTAGCGGCCTGAAACCTCAGGACCAGGCAGGCAGCACCTCACAAACCACGGTGGCAAGTTTGAAGAGGATTCCTTAGCTAGAAAACCTTCAAAAGCGCTAAAATATACATAAGCACCGGAACACCGGTGCCAAATGCCTTAAGGGTTGCTCCGATCTGCTTAGAAATTAGCGGAATCGTTTCGCAAACCCTCTAAACATAGGGTTATACACTGTGCTCTGGCCATATACATTGAAAAATAAAAAATTGCCTAGAGGTGCTAGAACGGTGTTCCGCACCGCTCTAGCACCTCAGTGGCTGCTCCGATTCCCTCAAACACCTCGGAAATCGATCCGCCAACCCTCAAAATATACTAGTGCAGACCTAGCTCGGCCATTTTCCTTGAATTAGGATCTACCAAGCTAGAAGTGCTAGAAAAGGGTGGGTGGGGATACAAACCATGCTACAAGTGCTCAGATTTCATTATAAACCATCATAATCGATTCAGCAGCATCGATTATATTTGGTTAGACACCTTGGTAGGGCCATCTAGCTCGATATAAATACCGTGCTAGAAAGATTGAAGCTGTGACGTCATAGGTTCCAAAAGCATCTCTTACTACTCATATCCTTACCAGTTTTAACCAGATTTATAAAATCAGTTTTGTACTACATCTGTTTATGTATGGGGGTGTTCTAACCTCGTTGCTTTTGCACTACATCTTTTTGTGTATGGGCGTGTTTTCTATCCTCATTACGTTTTTGCGATGCTGTTAAATATTGAACAGCGGTACGCTATCAAATTCTGTGGCATAACAAATCTGCACAGAACATTTGCTTCTACTAGCAGCTTAGGGGATGCCATCTATCGAGCTATGGTTTTTAAGTGGCACAAAGCTTTCAAAGAGGGCCGAGAAAATGTTGAAACGACCCTCATTGTGGAAGACCAATCGCGTCAATAAACGATGAAAATCTGGAAGTTGTTAGAGCTGTGAACGAGAGAGACCGCCGGTTCAGTGTCAGAGTGATTGCAGCAGAAGAAACTGGTTTGGATAAATATGCAGTTCATAGAATTTTGCACATTTGAAAAATTGCACATGCGGAAAAAAATTTCTTTGGAAGACTTGTATGTGCAGCAGAAAACGAACAGGATCAAAATTTGTCAAGATTTACTTGAAAGACTCGAAATGGAGCACAATTTTTAGGATAAAGTTATTAACAGGCGATGAATCATGGGTTTTTGAGTACGATCCTGAAACCAAACGGCAAAGTGCGGAATGGCACACAAAAAATTATCCTCGTTCGGAAAAAGCATGTATGAGCAAGGTACAAGTTCAAGGTGAAAACACGATTTTTTCGACAGCTGTGGTATTGTGCACAAGGAATTTGTAAATTCAGGACAGACAGACAGTTAATCACGTCCTTTACAAAGATGTCTTGGAACTACTTCGAAAATTTAGAACGGGCATTGCAAACGATTTGGTGCTGCACCACAATAACACTTCATCACACTTCGCTACAATTATAGGAGAATTTCTGGGGAAGAAAAGCATTCAAAAGTACTTCCACACCCCTCAATACAGCCCAGATCGATCTATCTCCGTGAATTTCTACCTCTTCCCTAAATTGAAAATGAAGTTGAAGGATCATTTTGGAACATAAGATAATATATTTATATAAATATATATATATATATATATATATATATATATATATATATATATATATATATATATATATATATATATATATATATATATATATATATATATATATATATATACAGTTTATATATATATATATATACTTATATATGCTATACTATATATATATATGCTTATATATATATATATAACCTTATATATATATATATATATATATATATATATATGCTATATATATATAAATTATATATATATATATATATATTTATATATATATATATATATATATATATGCTATATATAACATATATATATATAACATATATATATATATAACCTTATATATATATATATATGCTATATTTATATATATGTATATATATATATGTATATATATAACAACATATATATATATATGCTGCTATAACTAACTGTATATATATATATATATATATATATATATATATATATATGAAATTATAAATATTTATTCTCATTCATAACCTTATATATATATATATTCTTAACCTTATATATATATATAACATAACTGCTATATATATATATATATATGCTGCTTAAAAACTTATATATAATATATATATACTGTATATATATATATATGATTATATATATATATATATATATATATATTATATATATATATAACTATATATATATATATATATATATATATATATATATTATATATATATATATATACTATTAACTGCTCTGCTATATATATTATATGTTTGGTGCTTACGAAACGTAAAAAAACCCACGAGTTTGCGTTCGTTTATGTAAAACTTAGCGAAAAATCGTAAGAAATACTTACCAAACGTAAGGAATTTCCTTAATTCTGCAAGGTCGCTATTTCCCCTGCTTGCTGAATTTAGGACGTTCTTACGAAACAGTGTAAACAAAAAAAATGGCAGCAGGAAGCAGACAGGAAATGTTTAATTTCTTTTTCTTTATTCTTTTTAAATGGATAAGGAATTTGGGTTTGTGAGAAATGGCTTTAAAAATAATAAGATTGTGCAAATATTTGTGTTTCATTCATAGTTTTTTTCCCGTTTGATAATTTCGTAAAAAAAATCAAATGATAAAGTTTTCACTACTTGGTAGGCCCATTTAAATTAATGAATGTTTCATTCAATTAAATTAGCTTTAAATCTAATTTCTTCCAAATCGAAAGTTGATCAATTGTTTGTAATATTAACCATTTGATATTTTTTTTTTATTTCTGTTTATTCCAAATCGACAGGCTCCAGCCTCACAGCAGCTGAT
Organism: Trachelipus rathkii; assembly: GCA_015478945.1. Taxonomy (NCBI): domain Eukaryota; kingdom Metazoa; phylum Arthropoda; class Malacostraca; order Isopoda; family Trachelipodidae; genus Trachelipus; species Trachelipus rathkii. The sequence continues at coordinate 10,921 of JABUQX010003743.1, read as the reverse complement.
TAAAATTCTTTGTAAACAAAAGTAAATCTCGTATGAAATTGTGGTCGTTTTTGCACTGAAATCGTACTAAAACTGTGTTAGCTTTTCTTACGAGCTTAAGCACAAATGACAAAAACGAAAACGCTCATATACGATATATATATATATATATATATATATATATATATATATATATATACCATAACATATAGCCTTATTAACCTTATACTTATATATACTATATATATACCACACCATATATATATATATTTACAGTTATGCACACTCACGGGCAGACTCTATTCAGGAGTGGTGTTTGTACGCCCTCAAATTCATCTATTGCAAATCACACCAGAGGAAGTGTTAAGTAGAAGGCACGGCAAGAGCAGGTGACTTTAAGTGAGGAGATTAAATTCAGCAGGAAGCACAGAAGATGAAGAGAATTTCCACAGAACAGAGTGTGGGAAGAAAGAAACTATGAACTGATGCTACAGTTGCCTTTGTTTCAAGAAAAACTCATGTGCTGACAGCTTGCCTTGAGGGCATCTTCCCTTTTGGGAGTAGTTGTACTTTGAGTGGCAGGGTTCCCTAGATACTTGCTACGGTACTTATGAAGAGATAAAGCTTACCAACATCGTGTTGCAAAGATAGAGGGTCAAAAGTGATGAACTGGAAAATACATTTAGTTTATAGGCCCTTTTTTTCCTTTGACTTGGCTATCCAGAAACTAATAATTGGGGCTAGAATTATGAGAATAGTACTTCATACAAGGGCGAATACCAGAGGCACGTGTGGCTTGAGTAACTAAGAGAGGAAAAGAAAGTGTCACTTATCTTCAGAACTACTCACTTTCTTTGATCCAATGCTTTAACTGTTGGCGTGAGGGTTCGAGACATTTTGTTTATGTTAAGGAGAACAAGGATGTTTATATTGTCCTTAGGAGAGACAGGAAGGCTGTGAAAGATGGGGAAAGTTAGAGAGATGTGTCTTAGAGAGGAGATTTGTAGAATTTGATTTTTAAAGAATTGAATTTCACAGGGTTGAGACGATTCCACCAGGAAATTCTATCCAGATCAGCGAGAATAGAATTAAAAAGATTAAGATGAGAGGCAATACTAGAAGTAAAGGAGGGAGCAGAATTGAAGTGTTGAAGAATGAAGAGTCGAGTTATCGGCATATGAGTGGATATGAGTTAGATGAGCAGGTGAGAAAATCATTAATGAAATGCAGGAATAAAGTATTAGGAGATAAGACAGAACCTGAGGAACACCACAGACAAAGAAGAAGTCGCCCCATCAACAACATTCGGAAGTATTAAGCGATTTGAACTAGACGCCGTATGAAAACGAAGAAGCAAGGAGGAACTTGGAGAGCAGTGACGCGTACCATACCCAGTCAAATGCTTTGGATATGTCAAGCGCTACCAGCCACCACCCAAGCCTCCTTGTAGTTTCTAAAGGAGGAAAATCATAAATCTGTAAGATAGGAAAGTATATCGCCAGGAAACCTCAAGCGCCGAAAGCAGTACTGGCGATCTGAAGAAGGGAATGAATTGGGTGGTCTAAGAAGTAGAGTTGAGGGGTTTCTAAAGATTTTAGATAGGAAGGAAAAAGAGTAGAGCTATAGAGCAATAGTTAAGAAGGTTAGATATCTCATCCTTCGGAATAAAGTTAGGCATAGTAGATGCTTTAATACTGAGGAAAGTTCAAGTATTGAGGCATAGAATAGTTGAACGAGGGGCGAGGTCATCACGGAAGCACACTCCCTAAAAACTCGGGCCATCCTGGCCACCCCGCCTTCTAACGATTTCATAGCGATTTGAAGCTGGCACCCGATCAAATGCAATCACAGGTAAGCATAGGACATCTGAGGGAGGGAGAAGGAAAAAGAGAGATTCAGAATCGATAGGGAGGTTGAGTTAGAGGAAAATGGGAGGCCAAAGAGATTGGAGAAGACGGAGAAAAAGATGTTTTTGGCAAGAGGCCAGAGAGATTTGTCAGAAGGAGAAGCCGGAGGATGCGGCACTCGTTTAATGAAAGTCCTATGTCTTGTAATCGAGTATCCCTGCAACGATTTCTAGTTGAATAGAAAGTGGCGGGTGAGTGGAGAGGCACCGAGGGGCTACCGATATCTACGAAGGCTTGGGATATTAGAGGTAGATCAGAGCTGCTTGGTTTTAGGGAGAGAAGGAGATTAATTAGGATAGGCTTAGGCGTTATTATCGCACGCATACCAGTATGTGGGGAGGCGATCTTGAGTCAACAATAACTCAATTACATAGTTGTGCGTGAAGCGACGCAGTACTTCTCCAATCGACTTTCAAAAATTACGAAAGAAGAACACGCCATAGGGCAGGATAGACGGTGGAGAGAAAGAAAGTATTAAAAAGTAGAGATATAAGGTTATGGTCAGATTTACCGATAGGAGTGAAGGTGTGGTGTATTTATAGAGATGGACTAGTGGTGAAACATAGGTCAAGTGTGTTCAAGAATTGGTTGAGATGGATATGTGTAGGTTATTTAATTAGTTGTTCCAGATCGTTGAGAATACATAAACGCTTTGTTATACAACTTCCAAATCAATCACCATTTTCTCCTATATATATATGTATATATATGTATATATATATATATATATATTTAACTATGTATATATATATATATATATAATATATATATTATATATTTACTATTCTTCTTTCTATTTATAACTTATATATATATGTAAAATACTTATATATGTATGTATATATACCTTATATATATATATACTGCTATATATATATATATGTATATATATATATATATATACTATAATAACTATATATATATATATCTGTATAACCTTGTTGTTGCTGCTGCTGCTACTGCTGCTGTATCTTATGCCTTATATAAACCTTATATATAGTAACTAACCTTATGCTTATATATATACTGCTGCTGTATATATATATATATATATATGCGTAACTGCTGCTGCTGTAACAACTAACCTTATATATATATACTATTTAAAATATAATAGTTGTGCGGTAGATCTGAAAGAGTTTGAAGGGGTGGTAGAGATTTGGGAGTGTGAAAAAAGGATGGGTTTGAAGAAAGTGAACGTAGATAAGAATTAAGGTTATGGTTGTGAGTAAAGACAGTCCTCGGTGTGACGTTATGCTAGATGGTGAACAACTGGAACAAGTGACTTAGTTTAAATATTTAGGATATACCGTATATGTTGGACGAAAAGGGAACGGATGATGCTAGTGTAGGAAGGTATGAATTATGAGGTGGCTGGTGCAAATTAAAACAGTGGATGTAAAAAGGGATGTAAGAATACTAAGTCTTGAAGAGTACCCACTTTAAGGTGCTTACGTCAGACATCTTGTTACTGCTGTTAATAAAGTAGTGAGACTATGGTCTGGAATAAGAGGTATAGATCTAAAAAGTACAAT
>JABUQX010003743.1:0-5000 GCA_015478945.1 Trachelipus rathkii | reverse complement strand
GTCACACGACACGTAGCATTCTAAATTCTGATTAATAAATTATGATAAAAATGTCACTGAAGCTAAATCACAATAAGAAATAAACATTCTTAGATCCAGAAAAATAATATTAAGAATAATAGAATTTAAAAATAAAAAATAAAAATATGGAAAACCTAGCAAAAATTTTAGAGACACTTTCCCGGCTCAGGGTTCAGGAAATTGGAACTTAAAAATATTAGAAGTAGAGCATATTTGCTAAATTTATAATATAGTGTTCAAACAAGTAAATTCCTGACTTGGTTGGCAGCTGTATAAATTTTACTTGTTCCAAGCTGTTTTTTCATGAAAAAAACCGTTTTTTCGGAAAAAACGAGCTTGTTTTCCCTTGTATGAGAGAGAGGAGAAGAATGATAAGCTACTTACCAAAGCCAGTGTCAGAGCCGAGAACTATTTTACAAACACACGCACACACACACACACCTACACACACACATACACACACACACACATATATATATATATATATATATATATATATTACCTCAAATTTAAAATATACATATCTTTCTATATCTTATGTATATAACATATATATATATACTTTACTCTCACCATATAATAACTATATATACCATACTTATAGTTTCTTCGTTCGAAAAGGTCCTTGCTGCTGCTGCTGCTGCTGCTGCCTCTTCCATCGTTCGGATGAAATAGCACTTGCCAGTGCCTGCACTTGCAGCATATATACATATATATATATATATATATGCTGCTGCTGCTGCTGCTGCTATATACTGCTGCTGCTGCCATATATATATATATATATACTATGAACACAGAGAGAAGAGAGAGAGAGAGAGAGAGAGAGAGAGAGAGAGAGAGAGAGAGAGAGAGAGAGAGAGAGAGAGAGAGAGAGAGAGAGAGAGAGAGAGAGGAAGAAGAAGGGAGAAGAAACTCAGCATGCCCTCAAACGCTGTTAAAATTCTGCTCGAAATACTGCATTATATTTTAACCATGAGTTATATATATATATATATATATATATATATATATATATATATATCTATAACCTTAGCCTCATTCTTAACCTTATATATATATATATGCTGCTATGCTACTCTTCTGCTGCTGCTGCTTAACTTAATAAACTATTGCATACATATAACAGATATAATATATACATGTGTATATAGATTTATATATAATATTTATTTGTAATTGTATATATATAATTTTATATATGTAATATATATATTTCTATATATATATATATATATATATATATATATTGTAACAACCTTAACATAAATTTCACTGCTGTATATATATATATATAATACATATGTATATATAACCTTATATTTGCTATTTAACTATTTAACCTTATTATATGTATATGTATATATATATATATATATATATATATATATATATATATATATATATATATATATATATATACCATTATATATATATATATATATATATATATATATATATATATATATATATATATATATATAACTAATATATATATATACTTAACCTTATATATGTAACTATGCTGCTATATATATATATATATACCATTATATATATATATTTTCCTTAACTTATATATATATATATATATACTGCCTATGCTGCTGCTCTGCTATATATGCTGCTGCTTATATATATGCTGCTCTGCTATTTCTGCTGCTCTTACTCATTATGTTTCAAGAAGGGGCAGGGAAATAAAATACCGGAAAGCCACCAAGCCCAAGAAGCCTAACACAAATCTCAGAGTGACTTGACCATAGAACACTAGGTTTTAAGAGAGGAAGATTAAATACAGTAGGAAGAAGCAGAGATGACAGGGGTTTAAGAACAGAAGTGGCTGAGGAGGCACCACAACAGGGACCCAGAGTCTAGGATTTTCCCGGCCACTCACTGAATGCATGCGAGAGCATGGCACTCCTTTTGCGCGGGCGACGCAATGGAGGTGGAATGCGAGTGGCCAACTCACTCGAAGGCATCTGCGTTGGCAGTACCCATAGAAAGAGAGATAGTGCATAACGTCACGTCGCAGAGAGATAGAGTCAAGAGAGAGAGTTGGGAATGTAGGGGACAGTTAATTAGTCTCTTGGCCAGACTCGCTGCAGTGGCAGAGGGGTGGGCCAGAGATGTGAGAGCAGTACTTGCTCAAACAGGGCGAATAAGGCCCTTGCTGCCAGCAATTTAGCTTTGTGCAGAAAGAAAAAATTCCCGCAACCTGAACAGAACTCCTGGTTTCTTTGGGAGCCACCTTAGCAACCGTTGTGATATGAGGCTTCCAAGATAATTTTTTGTTTATGTTCAGACCAAGATGTTTTTTTGTCAACAGGTGAGACGTTAGAACCGTCGAAAAGATAGAAAAGTTAGGAGGTGTTTTTTGAGAGGTATAAAGTAGTTGAGTTTTCAAAGAGTTGAATTTCTAAGGTTGTGGCGGCCCCACCGGAATCCCATCAGGTCGGCAAGGAGGCTAAGTCAAGAAAGCTGGGAGCAGGGGCAACTCTAGATGCAGGGGTGGGTGAAATGAGTGGAAAAATGGAAAGTTGAGGTCATCGGCATAAGAGTGAACAGGGTTAGAAGTACAGCTGAGGAGATCGTTGTTGATGAAAGTAAGAATAAAGTTGGAGATAAAACAGGGCCTTGAGGAACACCACAATTAACAGGAAAGGAGGAAGAAGTCTCCATCAACGAGTGCTGATATGGAGCGACCAGAGAGAAAACTTAACAGACATAGGTAAGCAAAAAGAAGGAGGAAGCCCAAAGGAGCTTAGAGGGTAGCGACGCATGCCATACTCGATCAAAGGCCTTTGATACATAAGTGCTACCACAAGACTCCCCATGGTCCCTAAGGGCTGAAGACCATAAATCAATAAGATAGGATAGTATGTCACCAGTTGACCTCGAGCGTCAGTCGAAAACCATACTGATGATCTAACGAAAAGAAGGGAATGAGACTCCATATGATCCAGAAATGAGAGTTGAGAAGAGTTTTAAAGATCTTAGATACAAGTGAGAGGTATAGGACGATAGTTAGAGAGGATCAGAGCAGCTGCCCTTTTTCGGGATTGGTTGGACATACGCGTTTCCAGCACTGAGGAAATGTACAAGTATTAAGGCATAGAGTAGAGTTGATCGAGGACAGGGACCAGCTCGGAAGAAGCACACTCCCTCAGAACACGGGAGGAATGCCATCCGGGCCACTAGCCTTCCTGACACTCTGAATCTCAGAATCCCAGCCACCCGATCATGCTGTGTCACACGGGAAGAGGCATAGGAAACCTGAGGGGAGAAGAGAAGCAGGGGGAGGGATGCCGGAATCGTCCAGGGTAAAATTAGATGAAAAAAGGAGGCCAAAGATATTAGCCTTTTCAGTAGGAGGTTAGCTACAGAACCGTCGGAGCGAATAAGTGGAGGAGGAAGAGGCAGATTTACAAAAGTTATTAGAATGTTTTTGGCAAGAGGCCAGAAATTTTTATCAGTAGAGAGCCAGTAGGTTGTCGCACTTTCTTTTTAGTGAAAGCGCGCTTAACCTGTCGAATACTACAACGATTCCGAGCAGAATGGAAGTTAGTAAGAGTGAGGGAACGAGAGTTTTTCCATGCCGATACGCAATGTCTCTCTCCTGAATGGAGCGAGGCTTCTCCATCGAACGCCATGGATTTTGTGGAAAAAGATTGAGAAGATGGAATGAACCGCGCTCATACCCTCAACGATTACGGCTACCTTTTCAGCGGTGACCGAAGCGTCCTCCAGTCAAAAGCAAGATTCACTCAAGCATAGTTGGCAAAAGTGACGCAACGCCCCCAATTATTAGCCCGATGGGAGTGCCAAAGGTACGTTTAGGGCATGGTGGAGCTACTGGAGAAAAGTTTTAAATTAAAACTACAAGATTGTGGTCAGAGTTACCGATAGAGAGGAGGGAAAACCATATCAAGGGAAGGGTAGTGGTGAAACATAAATCAAGCGTGTTCAGGAATTGGTTAGGACGATCATCTGGTATGTGTGTAGGTTCTCTAATTAACTGTTCCAGGTCGTTGAGAATGAATGTTTTGGCCTCCTCTCCTCCTGCGTCAGTATGAGAGGAGCCCAACCACTCAGTGGAGTGTGATGAACGTTGAAATCACCTAAATAGATGATCTCAGCATTTGGATGGGAAGAGTAACAGTCATGAGAAGTAGTAAGATAATTCAAAAGGAGGTGAAAATCTGTTTCATTAGGACATTAACAGAAACACAAGATAATGATGGTAGGGAGAAAGATTTTAAGCCACAGAACATCAGAGATTGGGAGATTCAAGATTCTCAAGACGTGTTACAGGAGTGTCATTTATATAGGCACGAGACTCCACCAGGCTGGGTGCAAATTTTTCCAGAAGGGTTATAGTTGGGAGATCTTAAGTTTATTTGAAGAATCTAGCTGGCTGGGTCTCAGGGCAGTAATAAAACGTTAGGTAGAGTTAGCGAGGTGAGTATTCCACAGATTCATGGTTAGCTTTGAGGCCACGAACGAAGTCAATATAGAACCCCAGCCTGCGCCCACCTACATCTTCTGTCCAGTCATTCAAACAGACAGCCTCACAAACAAAACACACAATCGACCATACACAGCCCACCAAAGAACCCTCTGAATTACGCACACACAACAATCACACACACACACACACACAGATCACGTACAAAAATAATATTAATTAAAACTTTAGAAAAGCTAAAATCTGCATTAATGAATAAATTAAATACGTAAAAAAACTTAAAAAGAAAAAGGTAAAACACTAAAACTTATCTTAAAATTTCGGCATGTTCGAAAGATTAGGTTATGTTTCATTCCATCTAAGTCTTCTTAAAAAGCGCTAATTCGTGAGTAATTTATAAATAATTAAAACCTCTAAACCATCTTTGACATTATATATATATATATATATATATATATATATATATATATATATATATATATATATATATATATATATATATATATCTCTAACA
>JABUQX010003742.1:10000-12658 GCA_015478945.1 Trachelipus rathkii | reverse complement strand
GAACCATCTCAATGAACATTCGTTTATTCTCTCATCTACACATTTTTTCACACCTCACAACTACTTAATGCGTTCATTCCTCATTTTATCAATTCTTCTCACACCTAATACCCCCATAAAATTGTCCATCTGAATACATTGTACCATAGATCTATACCTCTTATTCCACACCATAGAGTTCGTACTACCATACACAATTGGTAATAACATATTCATGCGTAAAACCGGACTCTAAGACTTAGTCCTTCACGTCCACTAGGGATTTAGTTATACCAGCCACCTTCCTGGCATTCACAACTTTCCCACTACATTCTGCATCGTCCGTTCTCTTTTCATCCAACATAGATCCTACATATTTAAATTCAGGTGCTTGTTCCAGTTGCTTACCATCTAGCATGACTTCTCGGTCATACCGAGGACTGTCCTCACTCACAACCTTAACCTTACTCTTATCTACATTTACTTTCACACCCCTTCTTTTACACACTCTGCCAAACCGCTCTACCAATCCTTTCAAACTCTATTCAGATTCACCACACAAAACCAAATCATCCGCATATAATAAGTAGGGCACCCTCCACTCGCTTCCATTCTCCATCAGTCTAACACCTTCCCCTGCCATCCCCACCTCTAATTCTTTCATGACACCATCCATATACAAATTAAATAACCAAGGAGACTTAATACGTCCCTGCCCCACCCCTCTATTAACATTAAACCAATCACTATTGACTCCATTTTTTCTTACAAACGCTTCACTATCGTCATACATACTTTTGATTTCATTCATAAGCCTACCACCAACACCATATATAACGAACACCTGCCAAAGAACTTCCCTATTAATCCTGTCATGCGCCTGTTGCATATCCATAAAACCTAAATACAATTTATTCTTCTTCTCTCTCATTTTCTCAATCATTTATTTCAATGTAAAAATTTGATCCACATATCCTCTACCAGTTCGAAATGCATTTTTTTCTTCACCAATTCAGTCACTCGATATACTCTTTTAACTAAAATACCAGCATATATCTTCCTTATAACCCTCTATAAACTAATTTCCTTATTACTCCTACAGTTCCCCTTATCCCCCTTACCCTTAAATAAGGGTACTATTATTGTTCAATTCCAATCTCTCGGAACTATGCCCTCAATAAACGCTTTGATACACAACTTCCAAATTCAATCAATCATCATCTCTCCTCCTTTCTTGAAAATTTCACCAGTAATTCTATCTGTGCCTGCTGATTTACCAGTCTTCAACTTTCTCACCCTACCCATTACCTCCCTACTTATTACCCCATCCCCAAAATACCTATTTCTTATTGCACCATCAAACCCATACACATTCACTATCACCTCTTCATTACTGTTAATATCATGCAGATTTTCGAAGTGTTCTTTTCACACTCCCCTCACATCCATTTCATCAGTTACAAAAGCACCATCCCTATTCATTATTCTAAGCAGGTTCCCTTTATTCTCATTCTTAACCTTTCGCGCTTCCTTCCAGAAAAGCTTCCTATTCCCTTATTATTATTATTATTATTATTATTATTATTATTATTATTATTATTATTATTATTATTATTATTATTATTATTATTATTATTATTATTATTATTATTATTATTATTATTATTATGCTGTTGCTGTTGCTGTTATTATTATTATTATTATTATTATTATTATTATTATTATTATTATTATTATTATTATTATTATTATTATTATTATTATTATTATTATTATTATTATTATTATTATTATTATTATTATTATTATTATTATTATTATTATTATTATTATTATTATTATTATTATTTATATATATATAGAAATATATATATATATATAAAATATATATATATATATATATATATATATATATATATATATATATATATATATATATATATATATATATATATATATATATATATATATATATATATATATAGGTGGATAACATGTTGAACGTCATAGAGGGCTCTCAGGAAAATATTCTTGGTGTTGCTGTAGTTGGAGAAGCCCCTGCAGTAGTGGATGCAGGAGATTCTGTAGCAATGGCAGTAGGTTAGTTTGTCTAATTGCAAGAAAAACAAAGTTATATACCGATCAAAATATATTTTAATAATAATATAATATTTCACATTATTATAATTATCATACGCTCATATGATAACATTTATTATGATGTACAATATGCTTTGAAATGATCATACACCTACTAATACTAATAATGATAATTATTAATCGATGCAAACTCAGGTTTTTTTGACGCATCCGAACTAGAAGGAACTGAAGTGGACGTTGATGGAGCCATTTACATATTCCCAAATTACTGTGACCTCCTCCAACTTGATGAAGACTGCTTAGCGAATAAGTCGATTTCAATTGGACTTAAAGTAAGTTTACCTTTTCACTAAGAATCAAACACTTGAATTACTTGAATTTACAGAAAAAAATGTGCATCAGCATGAATCAATGATATACTTTTAAGTAATACAACATGATATATATATATATATATATATATATATATATATATATATATAGTTATATATATATATATATATATATATATATATATATATATATATATATATATATAAATAAGAAAAATAATATATATATATATATATATATATATAT
>JABUQX010003742.1:0-5000 GCA_015478945.1 Trachelipus rathkii | reverse complement strand
GGCGGTGTGGTGCTGAGTAACCATATAATTGGTTTAATATACCAATATTGGTGTCATTTTACATGTTTCCGACCCCCTAGATCCCGAATTTGATAGTTTCAAATTGCTGCGGGAAGCCAGAACACTCCTGGTAGTGCAACCCATGAAGAAAAACTTGCTTTGGCTTGTATAATGAATGTTACGTCAATCCATATGTACTGAAACGACAAAGGATAAGGTTCTGAGGAGTCTGAAATGGCAAGACACCCCACGAAATGGGAACCGAACCCTTAAAAGGGGATTTACCCTTAAAAATGAAATCATCTAATAGCAAATAATTATATAGATGATCACTATATCAGTCTCAAATCTCATTTTCTTTAGGCAGAGGTAAACTAATATGTTTCTATTACATTATGAAATATGTTATGCTTAAAGTTTTTATTTTAATTTTTTTAAATTTTTTTTATTTATTTTAAAACTTTTAGTTTATTTTATTTTACTTTATTTTTGTTTTTATTTGTTTATTTTAAAATATATTTTAAAACTTATTAAAAACATTTTGTTTTTACTAAAAGAAATTAAATTTTTATTAAAAACATATTCTTTATATACCATAAGGCAGTAAGTCAATAAAGCAGTGGTGCAATCGCCCCAGACCAGCCTCCCTCCCAGCCAGCCATGCGATATTGGTTTTTTAACTTACTGCTTTAGGGTCAATAAAGTACATATTTTTACTTTATTATTTGTATAAAATAACAGAAAAATGTTTTGTATGAACATTACATAAAATTATTTTAAACATTTTGTGTTTTACGTAAATATTTTAGGCTTTTTTTTAATTAAAAATATCAATGAATCAAACTCTAATCAACCACACATCCTATCCCTCATTATCACCCGTGATCTATTGATTAGGCGAATAAAGACATATTTGACTAAGGTTACCATATTTTATGATCTTAAATACGGGACGCACTCACTCGCGCACTATATATATATATGATATAGTATATATATAGATATATATATACTAAGTATATATATATATATAATAATATATATATATATATATTGACTATATATATATATAATATATATATATTATTATAATATATATACTATATACTATACGTATATATATATATATAGTATAGTATACTTACCGCTTATTAAGGGCAATGGAAGTATCACAAATATTTTCAGGATGAAATGTATTTTTTTTAGAATATCAATTTTCACCAAGCAACATTCTGTAAAATTCGGAACACGGTATAATCGAAATTAAAAATTTGTTATTAACACTAGCTTTCTCAAAAGTTTTCACAGCACAGTTGAGTTTTCGTGCACTTGCCAAATCAAAGTTCCATGAGCAGAAAATACCTCTTTCTTGTTGGAGCATTAGTTGCCTGCGAAACAAAGAAGAAATTCAACCATTTTCAGCGATATTAGAACAGTGGCACATTTTTTAGCGTGAAAGTGCGAAATGATTTTCGCCACCCAACAATCAGCCAGGCACGATGTTTTCTTTGAATTCTAATTGTCCAACATTTCTGGGGGTCACATACCGTTTAACGAACACATATTCGTCATACAACTGCGAGTCTCGCTATTGTAAAGGTGTAGGCATGAGTTCGAGAATAACTTAAGAGTTTCTTGCCTACTCCTCCCAGCACGGGTATTCTCTTTAGTGGTTACCCAAGTAAATTGTTTGTAAGTTTTTAAGTGGATTTTTGTATTTAGATAAATAATCAAAGGCAGTTTTGTAGAATGTATGAACATACTGTTTAAATATTTTGCAACTTCTGATTCCAGGCCTTCTCATACCAATTTTTGAAGAATCGTTGTTACAGCTAATGGAATAAAGCAGTCTTCGCTCTTAGAGGCCATATTATTTTGTAAATCATTTAATGCTGACATTACTTCGAAAATTGTAATTGTATCCCTTCAATCTTTTCAATAGTCATGTTGAAAAGTGGACGCTTGACTGTGGCATAAAGTAAAGCATGCTCAGATAAGCATTTTCAAAAAAAATGCATTTAGCACAAAGGGCATTGTTCTTCGTGACTCAAAAAATGATTTAAAGGGGGCATTGTCAGAAGACGTTCAACCGCAGACGTTCAAGCCATCTGGTTTTGCTAGATGAAGATATTTTCATAATTTTGAACAGGTGTATACCAAATTCAAAAATTCTTGAAGTTTTCAACTCGTACTTTAGGATGTATAAGAAAGTAGAGAATATATTGTTTGAAACGGATGCCCTTCAAGTATCAAATAGGAAGAGCCATCAGCAGCTGTCTGGAATTACGTCGTTGTGAACTGCATATGAGCAGAACATCCCTTCCAACTAAACCATTGTCCCAAAGTCCTCCTTGAGTTTTGCTAACAACATTGTTAACGCCCCTTTCTAGCATATAACCCCCAAAATTTGCAATTAGCTATTATCTGCGCAGAGAGCTATTGTTTCTTTTCTTTTGGCGATCATATTTTTCTAAGCATTCAATTAAACAATGCAGAGGATTTGTGTTAGATGTTTCCGAGCGGCAATGATTTTACTTCTAAAAGTTTCATCTGAATTCCCCTTTAACAGGTTGGAAATATCTAACAAGTACTGGGAATATTTCTATGTCCTTGTGATTTGAAGGCGTCGGTCATAATCGAAATAAAATTGGCTTCTCGAATATCAGTTCTGCAGTTCGATATAGCCTATCTGGCAGTAAAGACATTTCTAATACAATTAGCCTCCGCTTTTGTTAAGCGCGGCACATGTGAACTCTAGGGTCAAAACAAGGTCTTGAGTAATTTTGAAAGAAGCAATCCATAGATTTGAAGATTGATTATGTTGCCACGTAAGTTGCAAGGCAAATGCTCCTTCAGCCGCGGCTAATTAAGTTCTTTGTCACCAAAAATGTCATTTCTGAAAAAAACGTTGTGAGTGTTGAACTTGATGCACTGGCACGCAAAGCAGTTTTATGTTTTTCAGTATTTAAATGTTGTGTAATATCTGTTCTTCCTCCATGACTGATATTAAAGCTGGAAGAACATATGTTGCAACGAACACATGATTCCGTAAATGTCTTTTTCATATATGGGTATTCTTTCTCAAGGTCCTTATTGAAAACACATTTCCTCTTGCCTTTGGGAGCCATTATTTCAATTAATTTTAAATTTTCAACAGGCCTTAAAATTTAATAAAAACTTTCAGCTTTGAATATCAATACTATAATATATATATACTATAATACTAGTATATATATATATATATATATATATATATATATATATATATATATAATATATATATATATATATATATGATATAATATATACTAATATATATATATATATTATTATATATATATATATACTATAATGTTAATTGTGATAGACGGCTCCGGACCCGTGAGTGCTAGAGAAATTTATTTTTAGTGTATAAAAATAATTTTTTGTAAAGTAAGAAATTTTTAAAATATTTGCATTATACATAAAAATTTTATTTCCTCAACTGTCACGGGTAAGGGGTACGGGGGCGAATCCCTCATAGAAATACCCATTCTGTCATGCATTTGCATATATATATATATAGTTATATATATATATAGTATACTATATATATATATCATATATATAATATATATACTATATATATATACTATATATATATATATATATAGTATATCATATACTATATATAGTAATAGTATTGTAGAAGTAGAATTTTCTACCCGTGAGTACTGCGTAAATAATATATTTTTTAATGTATAAAAATACAATGTGACGTGTAAAAAATAAGAAAATTTAAAATGCATTAACAATAAAAATTGTATTATTGTATCCAGGTACTCACGGGTGTCAGGAGTGTAAATTCTTTAAAAACTATAAAATTTTAAAGAGAGACTAAAAAATTGCAAAAAAGTGAATATTCACACGACCATTTGTCAATAAAAATTCATAAAAAAAAAAAAAATTTTGAAAGGTGCCTTTTTTGTTAACTGCATGTCGAATTTTTGGTAACGTAGTCTTCTAATTAATCCCGTATTTGTATTTGCACTTATGAAAACACCCGTATGCAGTTCAGTAAGAAATCGGCCTGGCTCGTTTCACGATTTTAGTAAACGACAATTATAATATTTTAACATATGCGTTAGATTTAATAAAATTTACACTTAAACCTGTACTGCATTTATACGAATCCTACAGAAAAATCGAATAGTATTTAAAAGTATATTGAATTAATAACTAAAAGTCCAGCGAGAGCTCGTCTTATGCCACAAGTTACAACTAGTATATATATATATATATAATATACTATATATATATATAATATATTATATATATATATATATATATATAATATATAATATATACTATATTATATACTAATAGTATATAAAAATACTTTTTTTTTTAAATCACAGAAAATAACTGTAACCACAGGACGATCAAAGAAGACTGTTATTTTTTTTGAACATGTTTCGCGCCCGTTCGGCTGTATTCACGTACAGTAAATTCAAAGACTACATGCTACCATGTTTCGAACATGATCTCTTCTCAGTTTCCCTGCCTTTATAACGTATAGCCGATTTCATGCCTAGCCCATATGCTGCTTGCAGCTGCCGTAAATTTGCAAGGCATATAATGTGTTACCAAAGTAAGTTCGTAAAATAAGCATAAAAATTTTGGATTCATTTTTCATTCAGGTTCACAGGTCAGTGTACAATTGATTAAAAAACGGGACAGGATACAAAAAACGGCGACAGTGGTTGGAAAACGGACTGTCCCGGAAAATCACGGGAACGTCTGTAACTCTATATTTGACCCCAACGTACGTTCTCGTTCAACCGATCTGTTCAACAGTACATTGCCTATTTAGCGTGTGCGTGACCAAAATCATACCATAGCTAACATACTATATTGACTCAGTCTACCTGAGTAAGTATGGCACCTCTCTCTCTCTCTCTCCTTCTCTCTCTCTCCTCTCTCTCTTCTCTCCCTCTCCTCTCTCTGCTTCTCTCTCAGTC
>JABUQX010003740.1:35000-47166 GCA_015478945.1 Trachelipus rathkii | reverse complement strand
GTTGTACTTCGTTCGGTATCATTTGGGTGTTTATAATTCGCATTTATCGTAGAAACGCTTTCGCGTTTTTCATTACTTGGTTTCATATATATATATATATATATATATATATACCGGTATATATATATATATATATATATATATATATATATATATATATATATATATATATATATATATATATATATATATATATATATATACTATATATATATATATATACAATTCGGTCCAAAATCAGGGGTACTCAAAATGCTAAGGTTTATGGAGACTTTTTTTTTTTTTAAATTTTTTTTATATGTTAATGTTATCCTTTAGGAGTAAAATTAGTATAATTGTATTTGTATATATAATATAGGATTAATGTTAGAAGCCGATAAGTAACGTGGACTGAATTGCCCCACGATTTTGGGGGGCAGGGCAATTCGGTCCACTTCAATTTTCACATCCCTAAGAATCCTCAATTAAAGTGTTTTATTTAATAAATTATGATAGTCAGTTTTCATTTTTAAACATAATGGTATTACAATATTATTTTAAGAAATTGGGTTCAAAAACGTAATAAAATGTTCGAGTTTGCGTTCGTTTTTGTCAAACTGCAAAATCTTTAAAAAAAGGCTCGCCTAACGTAAGGAATTTCCTTAATTCTGTAAGGTTGCTATTCTTTTTTATTCTGTATTATACAGAATTAAGGAAATTCTTTACGTTTGGTGAGCGTTTTTTTACGATTTTGCGATGTTTGACAAAAATGAACGCAAACGCTGTTTGACAAAAATGAATGCAAGCTCAAGCGTTTTAGGTCTCTTTTTAAACATAATGGTATTACAATATTATTTTAAGAAATTGGGTTTGAAAACTAATAAAATGTTCGAGTTTGCGTTCGTTTTTGTCAAACGCAAAATCGTAAAAAAATGCTCACCAAACGTAAGGAATTTCCTTAATTCTTTTGTATTCTATATTACACAGAATTAAGGAAATTCTTTACGTTTGGTGAGCGTTTTTTTACGATTTTGCGCTGTTTGACAAAAACGAACTGTAATGTAAAAAATTCTGTAAGGTTGCAATTCTTTTTTATTTTATATTACACAGAATTAAGGAAATTCTTTACGTTTGGTGAGCGTTTCTTTTACGATTTTGCGCTGTTTGACAAAAACGAACGCAAACGCTGTTTGACAAAAACGAATGCAAACTCGAGCGTTTTAGGCATATTACGTTTCGTAAGAACCAATGCAAGAACGAAAACTGCTTAAGGGTCTGGCAACATCATCATCAGAGTATCCCTTTGTATCCCTGCTGTGTTACTTTTGCGTAAGTGTGAACCATCTTGCTGAAAAAAATTGTACAAGTTAATTAGGCCTATCTTGCTGTAAAAGTGTAAAAATTATTTTAAACATTATATTTCGGACATCTTTTTGTAAAAGAGTATTAAAAAATTTAATTTAATGATGATTTCAATATGGACCGAATTGCCCCACGCAAATTTTTAAACCTGGACTGAATTGCCCCATGTTACAATTTTTATAATAAAACATATTTATCTCTTGCCTGAATGTCAACGATTGCATTAAGGTTATGAACTATTTTTAAGTACTATATCTTGGTACCAATAATGTAGTACAATTATTTTGACCTGTATGATTCTTAGCAATAAGCCTAAAATTTACCCGATTTTATAGTGCTCAGAAAAAGAAAAAAAATCACAAAATTAATGGACTTAAATTAAAGGTTTCATAAAAAATTAATACCTAAGACATAAAAATACATTATTTT
This sequence comes from Trachelipus rathkii, assembly GCA_015478945.1. Taxonomy (NCBI): domain Eukaryota; kingdom Metazoa; phylum Arthropoda; class Malacostraca; order Isopoda; family Trachelipodidae; genus Trachelipus; species Trachelipus rathkii. The sequence goes on along the minus strand of JABUQX010003740.1, from coordinate 45,396 downwards.
ACATCTTTAAAGATATATTTTACATCGTATAGGCTATTTTGAGCCACTGGACCGAATTGCCCCACATGGTCCGTGCCCCACATGGACCGGGTGCCGTTTTACATGTATTTTACTATATATATATATATATATAATATATATATATATATATATATATATATATATATATATATATATATATATATATATATATATATATATATATATATCATTTTACAGTATATAAAATAGCTCACCTGAGAACCTTGTTGATAAGAGTCATATTCCAAGTCTAATTCTTCCAATTTTATTTCATTTCAGATTTGATATCCATTTTAATATTTATCATCAATTAATTTAAATATATTTAAACAATCAAGATAAAGAAAAAAGTTATCTGGAAGGTATAGTACAATAGCAGAAAATAAAAAATAATGCTGTTGAAAATAAATTTTTTAAATATTTTACTTCTTTACACTAACCATATTTATACTAGTATTGCATTAACACTCAAAATTACATCATTGCAATAAATGCTGAGACATTGTCAAGTAATCCACTCTTTAAACTTAAGTTCTTTACAATTATTCTGACATTTTGCATTAAATTTTTTTTTTTTTTTGCTTCATTGATTTTTAATTGAAACAACCTTTTTCAACATTAAAATACTATTTAAACATGTTCTGACTAATATTTCTGAATTGATTATAATAGTAATTGTAGCTATTATTATTTTAAAATAGTTATTTTAAAAGAGTATACTTGGAATCTTCTAATTATCTCACACATACAACACACTTGTCACTTACCTTCTCTACACACCTTTATCTCCTTAGCTTCTTCACTGTCCATCTCATTCCCATAAGCATCTTTGATTAATTCCCATAACCTACCTTTGCCAGATGACAAAATTGCAGTAACATGGACAATATTATTTCTTTCTTGTCCATTCACCTAACCTCTCTCTTATGTTCCTCATCCACAAACATTTCTTAATAAACTCTATCTTAAACCCAATTTTCAAATGCCCTTTTCATTCAGCTTATATCTAACAATCAGAGTTATCAATTCACCTATCATCATTTCATTCTTCTTTAAATTAGCCACATTAGGTTCTTCTCAGTTCATACCCTAACAATAGGGACATCCCCATTCACTACCTCTGTTCTCAATAGAAAAACATCACCTCAATGCAGAATAGAATATCCAATCTTTTCATTCCTGTATATAGTATTCCCAAAAACATAACATACAATTACATTTATAACTTTTGCTGAATCTACTCACCTTTTTCCTTTCATTCTTATTCATACTACCTATCACTCTACTTAGTCATTTCCTTAATCACATTCTTTGGAACACCCTGTATCGACTATTTGTACATGTATTTCACACATAATCTTCTCTATCATCTTCACTCTCTCTTTTCTCTTATTTCAAATATAAGTACACATTTCCTCCTTTCAGTTTCATCATTCTTCCACCTTCCTCTTCCTCTACTAAAACCATAGACACCTCTTGCTCCTCCAACAACTGGACTCCTCTCTCCCAACATTACCTCCTTTTTTCACACATCTTGTATTCTAAAATCTTTCAGGACAATTCATGCCAAAATGATATAAGAACCTACAAACCACATTCATCACTTCACCATATCTATCCTTCTAATTCAATGTCTTCCATCAAACTAAGGTTCCCTTTCTTAAATCACTCTTGTCTTTTGTTGTAATCCATCACTTCTTCTCTCAACACTTTTCTTAATAAGACCTTCACATACATTCAACAAAATATCTTTAAATGTTCAAATTCCGTGCATCCTTTCACAATAAGCCAAGACCATTTGCTTCTGATTATCATCAATATTCGCTCCTTCCAGCAAGTGCACACATTTCATATCTACCCCTAGATCCACCTTCCCCACTACCTTACATTTCTCCTCCACCAACTCATACCTATTCACATACTCCCTGATAGACTCACCAGTTTTCCTCTTTATGTAAAAATACTCACATAGGCGATCATATCTGTCTCTCTGCTTTTCTTTGGCATACTTCTCATCTAATCTTTTCACAATAACTTCCACACCCTCTTTCTTTCCCAACGACCTCCACTCCACCTTACTCACACACTCGAAAGCCTTTCTCCCTAAACTCAACAAAACCACACCAGCCGGTTTCTCGTGGTCCTCACCATACACGTCATACCAGACATCCAACTGTTCCTTCCATACTTCATATTCCTCTGTATCCATTTCACCAGTAAACTTTGGACACCCACACCTACCACCTCTCTCAACCACAACTGAATGGTATTAGAACTGCACTACCTGCCTAATCTAAAAATATTTTTGAAATTACCCTATAAAGCTTATGGACACTTGAAAATCCTTAAAGTAACAAAGACTGATTAACACCACAGATGTGTGACATTGGAGTCTTTTTCATATTGGCCTCTGACTAACATTTAAGTTTACTAATGGGCCACTAAGATTGATCTTGAAGTATTAAATATGACAATTTTGAAGAAATAGGGATTTGGAAACACCTTTGGTAATCATATCTCTGGGTTTTCAGTGATGTAAACATAAAAATGGATACCCTGCTCTTATTTAACTTGTTTTTGATTTGGTAAATTATTTAGGCCTATTATTTACAAAAATATGTTTATTTTGCTCTTCAGGACAAGACCATGAAAGAACAATTTGGCGTCATAAAGAAGACTTTTATGTTTTTGAACAACATTAGGAAATTCTGATAATATTGATTTGATACACTTGAAAAATAAGAACACAGATAACAACTCTAAAGAGGGCAAAGCCCTAGATTTGAGAGGGGCCACCTTGGCCTTTGAGAATATTAAATTAGAACCTTGACCTATACTATAAACTGCAAAACCATAACAAGAGGTTGAAGCATCACAAAATACGAATAAAGAGTTTGAGGAAGAAGGTGAGAAAGCACACCTTTCAATTTCAATATTATGTAATTTATTTAAATCTGAACAAAGAGAAGACCAGGAAACTAAAACATCAGCAGGGACCTTTTCATCCCAATCAAGACCTAATTGCCATAATTTCCTAATTAATAACCGACCTCTTAAAGTTACGGGTAAAAAGATATTTAAAGGATCAAAAACCTTGGACACAGCTGATAACAACAATCTTTTGGTATTTGCATCAGCATTAATTGAAAATTTTGCAAGTTTTAACTTATCTGTAAGAGGATTAAAAAGATATCCAAGAACCTTATCTTCTGATTCCTGATGTTGAACTATTCTACCCTCTCCTTCCATAATAGCTCTTAATTGATCATTATTAGAGTCCCAACTTCTAAGATGGAAACCACCATCTTCCATTCTTTTGTTGCATTCATGATAAAGTTCCTTTAAATGTTGTGGATCATTGCCACTAATAATTAAATTATAAAAAAAAATTATTTAATAAAATCACAGGTACATGCATCCTCCCTATAAGACAGCATGATGTTTGATGTAGTTGAGAATGAATTGGAGAGGATGTGAAACCCAAAACAACAGTCAAGTACTGATAAGTTTTCTAAAGACTTGCTCTACCTCGAATGTTAGAATGTGGCAAGGACTAAATAAAGATTACCTCAACATAGTACTGGTTAACACAATTAGTTTTTATTTTGAACAATTAGCGGTGGACTTAAGAAAATTTGATCTGATTTTAGTGTATAAAATTAGCAAATATTTAAATGGAATAATGGAACATCTTTTTAACTAAGCAGATGCCTCATACATTTAAGTCAATTCTAGTGAGAAAAATACTCCAATAAATCAATGCTAATCAAAAAAATGAGTTATTCGACTCTTTATGGCAGAATCAGCCAATTTTGTAGATTTATTTCTTAAATTAGGAGAGGCATGATCCTACGAACTTAATCTCATATTACAAATCATCACCATCAATCCAGAGAGGAAGGGTGAAACAAAAATTGGTCCATATATATGCTAGCTACATAAGAACAGTCTTTCAAACTAATGGATAATTAATACCTAAATAGGTTTATATGTGTCAAGTACTTTGATGACTCTCTATAGATAATTAGATGCAGTATATGTTGAGTTTGTTAAGCACTTTTAAATTGGACCATGATGAGCCGCAATCTGCCAAGGCTTCTAATTGAGGTCGAATTTTTACCTCTACCAACCCTTAGAGCAATTGATGGCAACAAATATAAATTATTGGTGCTTTGATTAAAACTAAAACATACATTTGCTAGAGTGTGACTTTTCCTTCGTTTACAAAGAGGCTGTAATGTGACTTCTTTTATTGCAAACTTGGCAACAGAGAGTTGCTCATCAAGTCAGGACATAATCTACAGCATGTTTAGAGCTTGGAACATTTACTCAATTTTATTTTCATTACATCTGTTAGTTCTTGAATCGTAGGTTTGTCAACACTGCAATTTGTCATCAGGTTTGACCTTGGGATGGAGCAAACTTATATAATCTTGAATAATTTTGTAATTTTAGAAGTGCAGGAATTAATACTAGGAGAAGCTGTTTCACTAACTGCATTAGCGTAATTTTGAAATTCTGTAAGCGGAATATTAATCAGGTCTATTACGTTTTAAAGACTCATTTGTCATGATTTTCAGTATTTTTAAATTGATAATTAGGCATGCTTGAAGGATAACATTTTTAAAAATTTGAGTATCTTTGGGGGACTTGATTGAAATTTTGACCTTTATTATGATTTGACGTTTTAACAATATTTTTGATAATTTCATTATAACTATCGAATATTTGATTCAAATCAGGGTAATTGGTATTCAACTTGCGAGTAATTTCTTTGACTACCACATTAGGTAATTTTGATAAAACTATGTGGCTAAGTACTACTAATCCAGTAGCCTCCTCAAGATATTTGAGGTTATAACTCTCAAGTTTATAAATTAATGTTCTGATATCATTTAAGTAAACCCTTGTCGCATTATATGTTAGTTAAATACTGCCCTTTAAAGAAATTATTTTTCTAATAATTTCTTAAGATATATTTTGTCTAAAAAATTCTTTACCTAAAAGTTCAAGGGCCTTATTAAAATTATTGGGTAAAGGTGTAGCACAGGACCCAAATATTTTCTTTCAAATTTTTTCAGTCCAAACGATATATCAATATATATACATACAGTCTATCATATATATATATATACCGGTATATATATATATATATATATATTTCCCTTTGCATGTATATATACATATATATATATATATATATATATACTAACTATATATATATATATATATATATAAGTCATTTATGATTTAAAAGTAACAGAAACACCCCACAAGTAGACCGCATCAGATACCGTATCAGGAGTCGGGGTCTTTTGGCCTCTAGGTGGACAACGGGGGGTGGGGGGACTTCAACCCCCTCTATCTCCTATCAGCTCAAGCCCCCTAATGAAAATATGTTTCCTTGAACTTTAATTTTTAGGGGCTCAAGCGATGGGGACAGAGATAAAGTCCCCGTCATCCACTAGAGGCTGTGATCCTGACTCCTGATATACGGTCTACTCTAGGATGTTCACATTAGTTTAAATGTAGCGACTTTTATATATATTCAATTTGATATATATATATATATATATATATATATATATATATATATATATATATATATATATATATATATATATATATATATATATATATATATATATATATATATATATATATATATATATATATAAATAAAATATTTTAGACAGGGACCCACACATTTTGAGACCAAAAATTTTCTAAGTTCAAAAAAATTTCTAAGTTCAGAAAAGTTAAGTTAAGTTAAGTTTTTTAAGAAAATTCTTTAGTGGCAAGCTTCTGGAATTATGCCAGAAGCTTGCCACTAAACAATTTTCTTAAAACAAAACTTAACTTAAATTTTCTGAACTTAAACTTGAACTAATTTTTAATTTAAGCAATTATAATCCCAACTTTTTACCATATATATATATATATATATATATATATATATATATATATATATATATATATATATATATATATATATATATATATATATATATATATATATATATATATATATATATATATATATATATATATATATATATCATTTGAACTCTGAAAAAATTTGAAAGAAAATATGGTGGCCTTAGTACATCGATTATTTATTGTCACTAATAGTAAGATTGTTATTGAGTGTATGTCTATAATATTAATTTTATATTTAGTCATTTGCATTTAATAGTTTCATCTCAACTTTTCTGTAAATCTAAGGAACTCTTGAATTTTGAATTGAAGGTTTTATAGGCAAACTTATCAGTTTCATTGCCTTCAAAGGAACACAATCTATAGTTATAAGTATAGATTCACCCTAAATGAGTGCAAGTATTTTTTGAAGGGTTGCATTTTGAACTTCAGTGATTTTAATTTGCTTCCATTTCATTTAATTGAGCATTTGTACTGAATCTGACTACACAACTCCTCTTTATGAAACTCAGGAATGAGTCCACTTCAAGACAGACCAATGTATTTAGGAAAAAAAAAGTTACAGTCTCTCAAAGTTTGGAATAATAAAGGTTTGCCTAACATGACCTATAGTTTTTTTAATCATGCTATCAGTCGTACAATACCTTATCTTCTTAAATATTGGTAGTTATGTAGCTAATGTGAGAAAGCATTACGTAACTATTATATTAAAACTATAAACGGTAATTGTTTAGTATTACTGACTTGAGTTCACGTACATAGTATATTAAAATTATAAACATTTCATTTACAAAAATGGTTTTAAAAAATTATTTGAAGTTTTTTTTACGGATTTTCGTGTATTTTACGCATATATTTTAAAGAAAAATATAAAAAATAACGTTCCGAAAATTTTAAACGGCTAATTTTCTCGTTTTTTTAGGGATATCGCTATCGATGCTTTGTTCCGATTTTTTATATATCGATTGCATTAATATTTTTCCGATAATCGCTAATTTTGAGCGATTATCAACTTAATTGATTGTTCGACCAAATTTACCATACTGTAATTTCCGTTCCCGTATATAAAAAAATAAAAATTTATAAAAAAATTTAAATAATAATAAAAAAAAAAAAAAATAAAAAATAAAAAAAATAAAAAAAAATTTTTTTTTTTAATTTTTATATTAATATATATATATATATATATATATATATATATATATATATATATATATATATATATATATATATATATATATATATATATATATATATTTTTGTATATAAATATATATATATGGGCAAATTTAGATTGTGACCAGTAAATTTACACAAATTAGTTCCCAGACAAGCTGGTGATCATTAGATGGAGCTCGCTGAGTTCAACAGACGATGAGCAGGGATGACGCAGAAAAAATCAAATTAAAAATCAATTCTGTTTCTATTTGATCTTTAAATAACCTAAATCTAAGATCCATTTTCGATTTTGTTGATTTGTGGGTTGTAAATCTTATTATTTTAGTATTAATATATTTAAGTAACTTAACTAAAAAGAAATAAAAATTAAAAATAAAACAATATATATATGAAGTTTTTAATATATATTTTTTTCAATTTTTAAAAAACTATTGGCATTGTAACCCATAAGTCTGTAACTCTTTAGTGTTGCTGTTTCATTATTTCCATTTAAGATTTTGAACCCAGAGCTAGGGTCTAGGAGTTTAAAAATTAAAAATTAAAATCCAGATGCAGACAAATTATATATATTGCTTTTGCATAATGTCTTATAATAAATATGTTAGGTAGTATTTGAATGACATCACACAATTTTACTTCACTATTAGAAAGACATGGAGAAATGTGGAGGAGCAACGTAAACTAACGAGGAGGTAGATTTTTGGCTTTGAGGATAGGAATAATAGGCGTGAAGTTGTCTAGATAGGCCATGCGGCTTTAAATATCATTATTATTTATTATTTATTAAAATTTATTATGGGCTGACTAGGACATTCTAGAGGGCCAATGCAACTTCTTAATTATTAATTTTTTTATTGATTTGACACCAGGACAATTTAAAAAGACCATCTTTGACTTCTCAAATCTTATTCTTATTTGTATGAATTGACTGGGACATTCTAGAGGGTCAATGCGGCTTATTAAATATTATTTTAATTATTAATTATTATTGGTTGACTGGGACAGTCTAGATGGGCCCATGCGGCTTCTTAAGTATTCTTATTTATTATTTGATATTTATTATGAGTTGACTGGGACATTCTAGAGGGGCCAATGCGCTCTTAATTATTAATTTTATTGGTTGACTGGGACAGCTAGATAGGCCTATGCGGCTTCTTAAATATTATTCTTAATTTATTATGAGTTGACTGGGACATTCTAGAGCGGCAATGGGTTTCTTAATTATTATTTTAATTATTAATTATATATTATTATTGGTTGACTGGGACAGTCTAGATAGGCTTATGCTGCTTCTTAAGTATTATTCTTATTTATTATTTATTATGAGTTAATACTGGGACATTCTAGAGGGACCAATGTAGCTTCTTAGTGTTATTTTTATTGAATTGACTGGGACAGTCTAAAAAGGACCATACGGATTCTTGTATTATTCTTATTTATTATGGGTTGACTGGGACATTCAAGAGGGTTTAATGCAGCTTCTTAATTTACTATTCAGAATAATTAGAAAACTCATTGACCTCTAAAATGTCCAATTAGTATAATAAATAAGAATAATACAAGAAGCAGCTCTTTTTAGACTGTCCCAGTCAGCCAATGAAATTGAAATAATTAAGAAAAATATACCTACTAATAAACACATAATAAATAATAAATAAGAATAATACTTAATAATACATATGGGCCTATCAGGACTAACTGAATTTAAGGGAGACCAAATTAAAAGAAATAATAATAAATCACATGGATCCTCTAATCCCCGATCAGCTCATTATAAAGAAATAAGAATAATGTAAATTGCATGGTCCACTAGACTGTCCCATTCATTATAAAGTATTGATGAAGCACGTGGCCCCTCTAAGTCTGGTCAAGCTCATAAAAAAATAAGTGAATAATTTTTAATGTAATTAATGTAATTAATGAATAGCATTTATAATTAAAAACTGTGGGCCCACACCTACAATCCCAGTCAACCAACAATAATTAATAATTAAGAATAATAATTAAAAAGTCGCATTGGTCCCTCTAGAATGTCCCAGTCAATCCATAATAATTAATAAATAAGAATAATTCCAGGCGCTGGACTATCTTGACTGTCCACAGTGTGCAATAATTAATTAAGAATAATTGTTCCTAATTAAATGAGTATGGAGTTGACAAGGACAGTGTCCCTAGGCTGGGCCCATGCAGCTTCCCTAGTATATATTGTGGTACGATGATTGACTGGGACAGTCTAGAAGGCAGATGTGGCCTCTTAATTATAAATACTATTCATTAATTACATTAATTATTATTAAAAATTATTCTTAATTCTAAATTTTTATGGGTTGACTGGGACATTCTAGAAGGGACAATGCGGCTTCTCAATTATTAATTCTTATTGGTTTACTGGGAAAGTCTAAAAAGGACCATGCGGCGGCTTAAGTATTATTGTTATTTATTTTGAGTTGACTGGGACATTTTATAGGGGTCAATGTGTCAATGCGGCTTCTTAATTATTATTTTTAATTATTAATTATTATTGGTTGACTGGGACAGTCTAGATAGGCCCATGCGGCTTCTTAAGTATTATTTTTATTTATTATTTATTATGGGTTGACTGGGACATTCTAGAGAGGGCCAATGCGGCTTCTTAATTTAATATTTTTTGGTTGACTAGGAAAATTCAAAGGACATACTGCTTCTTAAAGTATTATTCTTATTTGTGAGTTGACTGGACATTCTAGAATGTCAATGCAGCTTCTTAATTAATATTCTAATTAGTATTGGTTGACTGGGACAGTCTAGATAGGCCAATGCGGCTTCTCTCTTTCTTCTTATTTATTATTTATTATGGGTTGACTGGGGCCTTCTTAGAGTGGTCAATGCAGCTTCTTAATTATTAATTTTTTTGGTTGACTGGGACAGTCTAAAAAGGACCATGCGGCTTCTTAAGTATTGTTCTTATATATTATGGGTTAACTGGGACATTCTAGAGGGGTTCATGCAGCTTCTTAATTATTATTCTTAATTATTAATTATTATGGGTTGACTGGGACAGTCTAGATAGGTCCATGCGGCTTCTCAATTATTATTCTTATTTAAATCTATTAATATAATTAACATTTCCATCATACCCACGATTAATATAATTACAATTATTACTAAAATACCTATTAATATTGTGTCCAATAAAGTTTGCATACCCATTATTATTACAAAAATAATTATAATCCACACTTGCATCATTAAAGGGGACACTCTATATTGTATTCTGTGT
>JABUQX010003740.1:27500-32500 GCA_015478945.1 Trachelipus rathkii | reverse complement strand
TTCCCCATATTATACTTAAAATTACATGCAACTCTAAATATCCACCTAGTTTTCTCTTTACTCTAGCCTCTGACCGCTAAGTTAGGCTAATTGCTTGAACGCTACCTAAGCCTACCGCAAATTTTCACTGGCATGCATGAACACTTCACTTGTTTTCTTACTGGATTTTAGACATTCTTTTTGATACGCTATTCAATCTGATGCGTTTTCGTTGCAACCTATTTCTAAACCTCAGCTTTAGGCTCCACCGACTAATCTAGGTTCGCCTAACTTTGGTCTATTTACCCTAAAATAATGTACTTAATAGGCTGCCCTTTTTCTAAACTCACCTTGGTTTTGGGTTTGGTTATATAATTAACATCAATTTGCTCGTATTTTAATATAATGTTGTCCTTTTTGCTATTATTTTATATTAATTCTCTAGAAGGAAGTTACATGCCGTTGCGATTTTGGAAAAGTGATAATTCGGCGGCTTGGTGGCGTGGCTTAGTTCCACGAAACGACAACTACATCTTAAACATAGGGCGTGTTCGGCTCTACCCTGTAACTTCGTAGTTCGGCTCTGTAGTTCAGCTCTGTATAGATGTTCTTTCCACTTCCCAGAGAGTGGCCTTCCACAGTACCCCCCTGCAGAGCTGAGGCCGGGGCGCTCTAATCCCGGTAGCGGAGTGGCCGGCGCAATTGACGGCCTCTGCTCGATAAGTCTCTGGACGCAGGCGGCTGCAAACCAGGACGAGGGCGAGAACGAGGGGCTGGTGTTGGAGGTGCAGGAGTGTGGACGAGAGGGCGAGGAATACGAGAGGGAAGTGGAACATCTGCAGTACGACTTGTGGAAGGCATGGCAGGAGGTGGTGGAGTGGGAGGGGACGGTAGAGGGAGAGGAGAAGGAGGAAAAGGAAGAGGATCTGGGTCAAGAGGAAGGAGTGGTGGAGATGGAGAGTCAGAGGGAGATGAAGGAGGAGAAGAGTCGGGAGGAGATGAAGGAGGTGGAGAATCTGGTACAGGATAAGAAGATGATGCATCCAAAGGAATCAGAATTGGTTTTAGAAACAAGTCCGAATCTCGGACGTCAGGAGGATTCGCCTCAAAATAGGCAGGTTTGAGACGATCGATCGATATAACGTCGGTACGAGTAGGAAGCTGTACTTTGAAGAACTTCTCCTTCCGAAGTAACACCGGGAAGGGCCCGTCGTACTTGGGTTGGAGTGGAGAACGGTGGGAGTCATGCCTCACCAAAACATGGGTACAAGAAGAGAGATCTTTCGGAATGTAAGAGTGCACCTTTTGCTGGCGGGTCGGAGTAGGTCTCCAGGAGAGGGCACAGCGTTTCAAGCGAGTGAGATACAGGGTGGGATCAGCAGTAGCAGGAGGGAAAGATTGAGAGAAGAACTCGCCCGGCAGACGGAGAGTAGAGCCATAAACGAGTTCGGAAGCTGAACACTGAAGGTCCTCCTTAACGGCCGTGCGTATACCAAGCATAACCAAAGGGAGGGCTTCCGTCCAATGTTCTGGTTGTGGATGTGCCATGAGAGAAGCCTTTAGCTGACGGTGAAACCTTTCACAAATCCCGTTCGATATAGGGTGGAAACTGGTTGTATGGATCTTCTCAGAACCAAGCAAGCGCATCAAATCTTTCCAAAGGAAGGATTCGAAAACGCGACCTTGATCCGTTGTGACCGAGAGAGGAATGCCAAACCGAGAGATCCAATGGAACAAGAAAGCTTTAGCAATAGATTCGGCTGTAGCGACAGAGAGTGGGATAGCTTCCGTCCAACGAGTAAACCGATCAATACAGGTGAGGATATATCGCTTGCCATGAGAAGGTGGGAGAGGTCCAACAATGTCGATGTGGACTCTCTCAAACCGTTGACCAGGAGGCAAGAAAGTGCCTAAGGGAGCTTTAGTATGTCTTTGCACTTTAGAGCGCTGACAAGCCATACAGGCGCGGACCCAGTTCGCTACGTCGGCGTTAACTTTAGGCCACACAAAACGTTACCAGTTTGCGTGATGCCTCGACGCCAGGGTGTGAAAGCGAATGGAGATTGCAGAAGACTGCCTTTCGAAGAGCATCAGGTACGAAAGGACGAGGATTGCCTGTTGAAATGTCGCACAAGAGTCTCTTCTCTATGCCCGGAAGATTGAGCCACTGCAGCTGTAGAGAAGAGTCCTGCTGAAGATCGATATTGTCTTGCTCCTGGCACGTGGCCATGGCTGCGTAATCAATGTCAGGAATGGGAGAAAGAGCGTTAATTTCAATCCGAGAAAGAGCATCCGCGGTGAAATTATCCACTCCGGAGATGTGACGTATGTCTGTAGTAAACTGGGAAACAAATTCGAGATGACGAGCTTCACGGGGGGAGTGACGTTCATGCCGTGAAGCCATTGCGAAAGTGATCGCTTTGTGGTCGGTCAGGATGTGGAACTCCCGTCCTTCAAGGTACATAGCAAGCAATTCCCGTCCAAAAGCACTATACCTTGTTTCGGCGGGTTGCAGCTTGCGTGAAAAGAAGGCAAGTGGGCACCATTCGCCCTTTTGGAACTGCTGAAGCACCGCACCAACAGCGAAATCGGAGGCATCTACCTGCACTCTCGCTGGTGCGGTATCGTGGGGATGAACTAAAAGAGTGGCGGAGGCGAGGGCTTCTTTGGAAGCCTCAAAAGCAGACTCTGCTGCCGGAGACCAGTCGACTTTAGTGGTGCTGCCTCGCTGTTTAGGACGAATGAGTGCAGTAAGCGGGCCTAGGAGGGCTGCCGCTGATTTCAGAAATCTGTGGTAAAAGTTGATCATTCCCAGATATTGACGAAGTTGCTTTTGATTTCTACAAGAGGGCAAATACCCTCAGCTGAGACTGTGTGACCAAGGAATGTAAGAGAAGACGCGCCGAATACGCACTTGGTAGGATTGAGACGAATTCCCGCATCATCCAACCTACCAAAAACGGCACGTAGGTGATCCATATGTTCTTCAGGAGAGGAGGAAGCGACTAAAAGATCATCTAAATATGCCCAAGCAAAAGGAAGGCCACGGAGGATAGAATCGATGAACCTCTGGAAGGACTGGGCTGCATTTTTCAAACCGAATGGCATTCTTGTATACTCAAAGAGGCCAAAGGGGGTGATTACAGCTGTCTTGGGGACGTCCTCCGGAGCCACGGGTATCTGATGGTAGGCTCGAATTAAGTCCAAAGAAGAAAAAATGGTGTTACCAGACAGGTGGGAAGTGAAACTTTGTATATGCGGTACAGGGTACCTATCCGGTGTTGTGGCAGAATTCAAAGCCCTAAAATCACCACAGGGTCTCCAATCGCCCGTGGTGCCCTTAGGGACCATGTGTAGCGGAGAAGACCAACAACTTTTGGAAGGGCGCACAATGCCAAGTTGCAACATGTGATCAAACTCGGCCTTGGCGGCCTTGAGCTTATCGGGTGGGAGGCGGCGAGCTCGTCGAGCAAAGGTGGGTGGGCCAGTAGTTTCGATATGATGTTCAACAGAATGCTTAAGAGGGGTATCGGAAGAGCAGGGATGCAATAACGAAGGAAATTCCTTCTGCAGGAGGGTCAGAAAGGGAGAGACACTGAAGAAGTTGGAGGAGCAACAGCAGAAATACCCTTTAGAGCAGAAGCAATAATAGCACCGGGAGTATAAAGAGAAGTATCGCCATCGACAAGTCGGCGATTACGAAGATCGACCATAAGATTAAAATGGGACAAAAAATCAGCACCGAGGATGGGCTGTGTCACCTCAGCGACGAGAAAAAACCCATGGAACTTGCGGCGGAGAAAAAGATCCAACGTGCATAACCGCTCACCATATACCGGAATGGAAGAGCCATTAGCAGCGAAAAGTTGACGGCCAGGGAGAGGGATAGCAGAGTCCTGGGACGGGTCCCTGGGTACCAGCGAAAGGCTGGCCCCAGAATCGATCAAGAAGACAAGTTTAGAAGACTGATCGTAGATACGAAGAACATCCTGTGCAGTAGTAGGAGAAGAAGAAAAAGGGCCAGCATCTCCCGTCGCTCCTACGACGGGATGGCTGTCGAGTTTCCCTGATAGAGAGGGCAGGAAGGATCGCATTTCTTGGCATCCATGCCGAAAGTATGGTGATAATAACAGTACCCATGAGGATACTGGCGCTGGCGTGAGGAAGAAGCAGAGGGTGAACGAGGACCGCGAGATGGACGAAAGTTGGAAGGAGTGGGATCACGAGAGCGAAAAGTGTTATTATTAATTGCCGCTGTAAGGGAGAGAAGGGCAGTTTTAATGTCGGCCATGCCAGTTTCGAGAACCGAAACCCGGGTATCCAGAGCTGCCGAAGGAGGAGGTTGTACTGCGAAAGCGTGAGAGTAGGAAGGTTGAGGTGGGTGAGAATAAGGAGGTTGAGCTGGATAGGAGGCAGAAGGCGGTTGAGGAACAGGAGGAGGAGGAAGAGTAGCGGAGGCGGTGTTAGAGTATTGGGGAATGTGTTGGGCGTGAGTTGTAGATGGTTGAGGAGGTGCGAGAGTCGAAGAGGTAGGAGAAAGAGAGGAAACGGCGTAAGAGGTGTGGACCAAAGGCTCCACCGGAGGGCGCAAAATTCTGTCTGCTGTAGCGGCAAACTCAGTGAGGGACAACGTCGGGTTCATTGATTGCAGTACGCTGTGATGTCGAGCAGGCATCTTCTGGAGGAAGAGGGTGCGAATTATTTTCTCTTCCCGTGTAGATGGAGTGCCACCCAACAAACTCAGCATCCTTACCATCAATTCCGAGGGTTTCTGGTCGCCCAGTGAGATGCCTCCAAGCAGAGTTTCCAATTGTTCCTCTCTGGTGGGAGCCAAGCGGTCGATAATAAGGGTTTTGAGCGTGTTGTAAGGGGTTGTAGAGTTTCTAGTTGTTGCCAGGCCATCCCTGATTTTGAGGAGGCAAGATTCTGGTAGAGCATTCACAACTCTCGAATATCTCTCCTTCTCATCTTCGATGGTCAGGAGCGCTGACTCAGCCAGGTCAAACCAAAGCTCGGGATTG
>JABUQX010003740.1:0-20000 GCA_015478945.1 Trachelipus rathkii | reverse complement strand
TATATATTATACATATATATATATATAATATAGATATTATATTATATATATATATATATATATATATATATATATATATATATATATATATTATATATATATATATTATATAGTATATATATATATATATATATATATCAGTGGCGACTCGTTGTATAGAAGTAATGGAGGGACCGCGTCCTCTTCATTAAGCGGTTAAATTCTGAATTCTACAATTAAAAACTACTGTTCAATTTATGCATAAAATAATGAATGCAGATTTTTAAAAATGTCTTGTAATAAGACCCAGAAAACGTAGATGATTTGTCTAGTAATAAGAAATTTAATAAACATACTTGTATCAGTTGTATGTAGGTTTTTTTTTTTTAATTTCTTATTATAAAGAAGGTCGGAAGATCGAGCAAAATCCTTTTCGCTCCAGTTTGCACCTAAATAATATAAAAATTATGATGGGACGATTATGAAATTTTTGCCGATGACGATTAGAGCAAATTTTGCCGATGACGATTAATGTGAAAAAAACTATGTAAAAAATTTTCTTCTCTCTCTCTCTCTCTCTCTCTATATATAGTATTATATAATATAAATATATATATATATCTATATATATATATATATATATATTATATAATATATACCTATTATATATATATTGTATATAATATATTATATATAATAATAATATATATATATATATATATATATATTATATATATATATATAATATATAGTATATATATATATAGTATATAAGGCTGTAGACAGGAGGTCAGAGGGCGTTCAACCTCCCGAAATTATTTTAGCTATCAAAATTTTGATTCCTTAAGTCCTCAATAATAAGAATAATAATAATAATTAATAATAATCAATCATAATCATATAATAATACTAAATAATAATATAATTAATAATAATAATAATAATAGTTAATCAAGAAAATGAAGTATTAATTAATGAATGAGGAGACATGTTTTGTGTCCGTAAACAATTCTTAGGTCAAGTGGCGTTCCTCATACATGTATAAAATATTAGACCAGGACTTAAATGTAGGTTTCCAAGTTTGGCAGATGATAGAAAATTGGCTACCTCAATAAGGAATAATGATGGATGTTAAAAGATTTAGAGCTGTAATCGTTGATGGATGAGCAGGTCATTCCTTCTTCAGCTAAATTTTCTTTCCTCATTCATTCCTTCTAAAACTAAATCTTTCTTTCCTCATAGTCCATGGTTCGATCGTGCTTATTCTCTGGCCATCAGGCTAGAGAGAGGCTGTCGGGTGTTGGGAAAAATTCTCGTTTCCATATCACTTCTCGCTAACTTTTCATTCAGCTAGGAAATAGTTGCAAGGGATTACTCTTCGACGGAGCAAAGCTTTGGCTTTCATCAAAGGAAAGTGCGCTAACCTCCTTGGTTCTCTCTGACAAATCTTTCATCTCTTGACAACTTTGTAAATCTGCCTTTCCTCCGCTCTAATTCGATCTGATCATTGTGTTGCTTAATCTCCAACTGAAAAGGCTAATCTCTTCGGCCTCTCCCTCAACTATATTCTCTATGTCTCAATACTAGCACTGTTCCCTCCCTCAGTGTTGGCAGCTCTCACATTGTCCAACCTATTCCGAAAAAAAGGAAGACCGCTCTGTTTCCTCTAACTATTACCCCTGTAGCTCTCACTGATTCTAATCTAGATCTTTGAAACCCTTCTTCACTCTCACTTCTTAGATCTTCTGGAAACTCACTCCGATCGCAAGTACGGCTCTCGGTGCACGAAGTCTACTGGCGATGTACATTCCTATCTAACCGATTTATGGTTTTTCGCTCTAAGAACTATGGGGAGACTTGGGTGGTGGCGCTTGACATATAAAAAGCATTTGACTGAGTATGGCACACGTCACTGCCTCTCCAAGCTCCCTCCTTTGGGTTCCTCCTTCTCTTTGGCTTACTTATATCTAGCTTCTTTTCAAATCGCTCCAATATCGGCTGGTTGTTTGATAAGGCGAACTTCTTCTTCTTTCTGTCATGTGGTGTTCCTCAGGGTTCTGTCTTATCTACCTACTTTATTCCTACTTTTCATTAATCATCTTCTCACCTGCACCTCTAACTCTATTCCATCGTATTCCGATGACTCGGACCCTTCATTCTTTTAACTCATATTCAATTATGCTCCCACTTTTACTCTGGAATTTCCTCTCATCTAATCTTTCCGATTTATCCTCGCTGACATGTATAGAAATAACTGTGTTGAATTCAAAATTCTTTAAAACCCAACTTTTACAAATCTGTCCTTCTCCAAAATACCTTCTAACTTTTCCTGCTCTTTGACGCGTTCTGTTTCGTCTTTTTCCTGTTGACAATAATAAACATCCTTGCTTAACATGAACAAAAAATGTCTTGGAAATCTCACATCACACGGTTGCTAGGGCGGCTCAAAGAAACTGGGAGTCTGTTTAGACGGTGAGACTTTCCTCCTTTTCTCAGTTGCTCCCCTATACAAAGGTCTCATCCGCCCATGTATGGGAGTACTGCCCTCTCATATCTGGGCGGGGGGCTGTCTGGTTTCACCCGGCCTGTTGGATAGGGTTGAGTCAGGCCGGCCAAAAAGGCTTATAAACTGTTTCGTGTACATTCCAGTTCACTTGACCCTCTATCTTTGCCAGGCGATGTTGGTGCTTTATCTCATTCTATTAGGTACCGCAGCGGCAACTGCTCGAGGGAACTTATCACTCGCAGAACCACCACCTTTACGACGCCTTTGTACTAGCACAATTAGTTACCGTATCTGCGCAACAAAGTATTGTGTTGTCATGGTAGTCCAGGCTAGTTTGCTGGGTGCTTCCATTCTTTCCCACCACCTCTGTTTTCGTGGAAAATTCTCTTCCATCTTCCGTATTTCCTACTGAATTTAATCTCTCACTTTTAAAGCCTGCGTCTGTGCTCATATGCGGAATTTGCGGTAGAGGGTGAACTTTTGAGAGTACTACACCCCCTCCTTGATAGGGCTCTGCCCTGTGAGTAGTGGTGGTGAAAACTGTAAAAAAAAATCCTTTGGTAGGCAGAAATGTGGCAAATGAACTGAATCTCCTATTCCCCCCCATCCAAAACATCATCAGATTTCCCAGAAAATCGTACTCTTCAACATTACCCTCAGATGGATCATATGTCTCAACCACACAAATTTTGACCTTTTCAAACTTAGAATTTAACCTTTAGACTTCGAGTACTCACACACACAAAATCTACCATAGCTCTCTACCCACAACTCACTCATCAGAATTGAAATCCTTCTATCCCCTCTCATTCCTTTCCACAGCAACACAACACATTTCACACCACACCCACACACTCATTTCACGGTTCTTTATCTTTGTTTCAGTCCACAACGAGCAAATCAAATTAGCCCTTCTAAATACACTCCATCAACTCATCTCCTCATCTCCCAACATATTCCTCTTGACAGTTTCATAGTACAGATACGTTCATACATTTTCGCCGGAAGATAGAAGGGCTGCTTACTGCGATCACGACCTTCTCCGAGGCATGGATTAGCATTCCTGGCAAAAGATAAGTGGTACTAGGCAGCCAACCTAACTACCACCGTCCTTTAGTAGCCTTCACGACACGCAGGACATCGATGTGGGCAAATTCTTCTCCCTACACGTATGGAATTATAAGGAATAGGGATGTCATGTAGATGTTGTCTAGAAGAGTGGTGTGGACTTTAAGTATGTGTATATGACATGTTGTCTGGAGGATGAGTGGATATGAACGCGTAACAGAAAGGCGAACCATTAGCACTGGAATGTTCATACATACCAAAAGCAAAATGGGTATATATATATAATATAAGGGTCGAAAGAAGTATATTATATATTATATATATATATTATAATATAATATATATATATATATATATATATATAATATATATAAATATATATATATATATATATATATATATATATAAAATATTATTATTATTTATTATGTATAGTTTTTAATATTCAAAATCTTAATATTTGTTCAATTAAATCGGCAAAATAATGGTGCCGAAATTTGACTATGACCGATTTAAAAAAATATTGCCCATTTCTGCGATGCCAGATGACGATGACGATAGACGGATTAAATCGTCCCATCCTGAGTAAAAATCAATGTCTGGCGCAATACAGAAGAGATTGCTAAAATATACTAGTTTGGAGAACTGTAATGTATACTAGACAGTAAAGGAGACACACAATAATGAAAGGATGAACTGACGATGAAGGAATCAGAAATTTTACGCAACAACACACAGAGCTAGAACCGGATAATATTTCGAAAAAGATAGAAAACCAAGAAAGTCAAAGAAAAAGTAAGGAAAAGGTAGCAAGGTAGTCAAAGCAACTACGCTCTGCTACCAATTTAGTGTGGGTGTTTGTTGGGTATGTAAATAAGGATGCAGCTTCCAAGGGAAAAATTATTGTGTATATGTTTAGGGCTAGGTTCAAGCAAATGCAATGGAAAATAAATTATTAAGTTAAGATAATGCCACACAAACATAAAATAAAGTTGCAATGACAACCTACCGTTCCTTCTCCAAACAATCCTCCGCTGTTCTTAAAGTTAATCTCTCCGTACTTGAGTATCATGCAAAATAAACGTCAGGCAAAGAATGATTAAAAGGCAGGTAAGAATTTCTTTCACAGAGGTGAAGGTTCCAACTCCAACATTCAACCAAGCAAACATAAAAAAAAAACAGCAGAATTATAACCAAGGAAAAAAAAATGTTGCAGGTAGCCAAAAATATCAGGAGGAAGGATTTAAATTTCACCTTATTTTTTATAAAACCTTCTTTAACTCTTTATTTAGCCTTGCAAACAAGCAAAAAAAAAAAATATATAGGAAATACAGGTAAGAGAGTGTGTTTTTTTCGCTTTTTATTATTAATATATTTACACATAATAGTTTATATAATTTCAGATAACGGTACAATTATTGTTTATTAGCCATCCTTATAATACATAAGGATGGGTAAGACCTTAAAACTAAGTTTATATATATATATATATATATATGATATATATATATGTATTATATATATATATATATATATTATATATATATATATATATATATATATACCGTAAGACGGGGCAATTCGGTCCAAAATCAGGGGTACTCAAAATGCTAAGGTTTATGGAAACTTTTTTTTTTTTTTTTTTCAAAAATTTTTTTTTATATGTTAATTTATCTTAGGAGTAAAATTAGTATAATTGTATTTGTATATATAATATAGGATTAATGTTAGAAGCCGATAAGTAACGTGGACCGAATTGCCCCACGATTTTGGGGGGCGGGGCAATTCGGTCCACTTCAATTTTCACATCCCTAAGAATCCTCAATTAAAGTGTTTTATTTAATAAATTATGATAAGTCAGTTTTCATTTTTAAACATAATGGTATTACAATATTATTTTAAGAAATTGGGTTCGAAAACGTAATAAAATGTTCGAGTTTGCGTTCGTTTTTGTCAAACTGCAAAATTGTAAAAAAAAAGGCTCGCCTAACGTAAGGAATTTCCTTAATTCTGTAAGGTTGCTATTCTTTTTTATTCTGTATTATACAGAATTAAGGAAATTCTTTACGTTTGGTGAGCGTTTTTTTACAATTTTGCGATGTTTGACAAAAATGAACGCAAACGCTGTTTGACAAAAATGAACGCAAGCTCAAGCGTTTTAGGTCTCTTTTTAAACATAATGGTATTACAATATTATTTTAAGAAATTGGGTTTGAAAACTAATAAAATTTTTGAGTTTGCCGTGGTTTTTGTTCACGAACGCAAAATCGTAAAAAAATGCTCACCAACGTAAGGAATTTCCTTAATTCTTTTGTGTTCTTTTTATTACACAGAATTGAGGAAACTCTTTACGTTTGGTGAGCGTTTTTTTACAATTTTGCGCTGTTTGACAAAAACGAACTGTAATGTAAAAAATTCTGTAAGGTTGCAATTCTTTTTTATTTTATATTACACAGAATTAAGGAAATTCTTTACGTTTGGTGAGCGTTTCTTTTACGATTTTGCGCTGTTTGACAAAAACGAACGCAAACGCTGTTTGACAAAAACGAATGCAAACTCGAGCGTTTTAGGCATATTACGTTTCATAAGCACCAATGCAAGAACGGAAAACTGCTTAAGGGTCTGGCAACATCATCAGCAGAGTATCCCTTTGTATCCCTGCCTTGTTACTTTTGCGTAAGTGTGAACCATCTTGCTGAAAAAAATTGTACAAGTTAATTAGGCCTATGTGGAAAAACTTTACCTACCTATCTTGCTGTAAAAGTTTAAAAATTATTTTAAACATTATATTTCGGACATCTTTTTGTAAAAGAGTATTAAAAAATTTAATTTAATGATGATTTCAATATGGACCGAATTGCCCCACGCAAATTTTTAAACCTGGACCGAATTGCCCCATGTTACAATTTTTATAATAAAACATATTTATCTCTTGCCTGAATGACTCCAACGATTGCATTAAGGTTATGAACTATTTTTAAGTACTATATCTTGGTACCAATAATGTAGTACAATTATTTTGACCTGTATGATTCTTAGCAATAAGCCTAAAATTTACCCGATTTTATAGTGCTCAGAAAAAAAAAAAATCACAAAATTAATGGACTTAAATTAAAGGTTTCATAAAAAATTAATACCTAAGACATAAAAAAAACATTATTTTACATCTTTAAAGATATATTTTACATCGTATAGGCTATTTTGAGCCACTGGACCGAATTGCCCCACGTGGTCCGAATTGCCCCACATGGACCGAATTGCCCCGTTTTACGGTATATATATATATATATAATATATATATATAATATATATATATATATATATACATTAGTATATATATATAATTATATAATATATATATATATATATATATATATATATATATATATTAGTCTGCCATATGGGATAAGGACACAGACAATCCTTCTTCACATACAACTTTACTAGTAAAGCAAGGTATGCTTTGTGGGTGGATTGATAATGAAGCCAAGCAAAATAGCTGTTGGGTGGATTTTTAATGAAGCTAAGCAAAAATATGCTTTTGGGTGGATTTTTAATGAAGCTAAGCAAAATATGCTTTTGGGTGGATTTTTAATGAAGCTAAGCAAAATATGCTTTTGGGTGGATTTTTAATGAAAGCCAAGCAAGATCTTACTGGAGCTTTACAGCCGATACCAATACTGTAATCGAATATTGATATAGTTATTATTTAGACAAAAAAAATACACAAGAAATAAATCCTTAAACCTAATTAAATATTATAAACACACAATGTCATAATTATTATAAATTAATTAGTGATCACTGCCGATACTTAGATAAGATTAAGAAATGTAGGTATAATTTAAGTTCATAGAGTATACTAATTAATCATTCCCATACACTTTTTGTTTATTATCTTAATGTTTTAACGGGATCACTCACTATTGTTTTTATTTATTTAATTATTCAAATCAGAAAGATAAATTTCAGTTCACCGAATTAAAGTTCTTCACAAACACAAAAAAAACAGTTTGTATACATAATCTATTTGCACGTCAATATTTATTTTTAGCTTTCCTACTTTCACTTTATAATACAAAGTAATTTATTACAATAATGATTTATGTACTTATTTCAGGTACATTAGACATTGTGAGGTGTTGTATAAAGAAGAGAAAATTCAGTAAAAACATTATCGTTGTACTTCAATGCAAAAGGCACTAATGCAAATGGGTGCTGTGCCCAAAGTGAAAGATAAGCGTTCAAAAGGGGTATTGTGCCCCTGGTTCAAGAGTAATCAAAAAGTCTCCTACTCTGGTCGAAAAGTAATAGTAAAAATTTCTAACAAAAGAAATTCGTGCAAAAGGGATTCAGTGTCTTGTTTAAAGCAGCAATGCAAAAAAAATCATTGGTCCCACATCCTAATCCTAAAAAAATAAAAAACACATAACCTAACATTAGTTACTTTAATCATTTAAAAAAAAACTGTATTTATTACATATGTGTAGAAAAGAAGATAAGAAAAGTGTTAACGGTGGTTTACCTCAAGACAATGCAAATTGGGAATAAAGATGGTCGTATCTCACGATGACAAAAATCTGACAAGCTGACTATCTTGAGGATAAGATTTAAAGAGTAAGACGTCTATCCTAAAAAAAATAAAAGTAATACTCACGTAAATTGTATCCATTAATATGCATATAACTTGTAAAAAAAATCATTTTACTTCAAAAACTTTCCTACCAACCTTGATATTAATCTCAAAAGATGTGAGATTTGATGGATTACTTATAATCTAATCACAAGAGAAGTTGAGAAAACTGGAGATGGCTAAAAGAAATACAGCTGAAATAATAACAAAACCATTCTTTTACTTATCGTAGAAGTGAAACTCTACATTTTCCTCCCCACCCGTCGAAACTTGACGGAAAAAAAATGGGGAAGTGTAGAAAAAAAATAAAAAAAGAAAGATAAGAAAGTAGTGTAATGTTTATGGCCCATTGTATTCGTATCCCTGAACGGGATTTTCAAGTATATGATGGAATTCCTTCCCATCGATATTGTCATTTTTAGTGTGGAGTGATCCCAAGGCATAAGTAACAAAACAAATCTATTAAATGAGCCTTGGATTGGGTCTACTTCCTAAAAAGTCATCCGCTGTAAAGAGTTAACCAGAGAGTTTTTTTTTCGGTGTAATTTTGCTATCAGGAATGACGACGGAGTTGAACATTTTAATGCCATTCTCTCGGAATGGAGTCAAAGGGAGAAACTTCAATGTTTCTCTTTGAATTGCGCGTGATTGTTCAAAGGAAGGTCGGAGGTTCTTGGAAGCGGTTTGGTTCTGATTCCGATGCAGGAAGAACTCGAATGTAAGTCCAGCCTATTTCTAACCTCAGATGACCTTAACAGGTCGGCAAGTGATTTCCGTTTTTGGACGAAAGTACGGGTGGGTGATAACCTGGACCTGTAAAGTACTTTGATAATTAGTTGTTTTTTCCATGCCATTTATTGGATTAGTCACTGACCGAATGTCAAAGCTTAAATAGAAAAAGTAAAATAAATGGTAAAAGAATTTATTTACTAATAAGAAATTTATGAATTAATACAATTATGAATATGTATTACGCTATATCGCTTTTTTTGTTCTTTTTCAGGTGTGTAGTAGTCATCTTACTTCCTCATGTAGTCATCAAGACGATCCAACCTCCCAGACCTCATATGATGAATTGAAAAGATGATCGAACCATGTTCTGTCCGGTTAATTTCAGCTTTTTCAGGTTAAAGTCGATTTTGTTAAATGAGTTTTATTCATATTATAAATTTACAGGACCAAACAACCAATTAAAAAAAAAAAAAACATATTTATTACCAAAAAGATATAAAAAAATTAATTATTACCCCAATTTAACACACAAAAACACTTTCAGAATATATAGATTTTTAGAATATAATTTTACTATTCTTTTTTTTTTTTCTTCTTCAGGTATTTTCTTTTCAATTTCTGCCTTCTCCGTCTTCTCTCCAAGACACGGGGTTACCAGGATAGTGTTGTGTTCTCATAGGATTTCTGGTGTACGAGAGCTATAGACCTGCTGATGGATTCATTGATCATCTAATTCTGGCCTCGCTCGCACACTCCTTGTAGATAAAGGTGAATGGTGGGGGGGCTCCCCCCCATGCAACTGTTTTGCTTTTCCAAAGTGGTTTGAATTGAGGATTGGTGTTTTAATTGGAAGTACTTGTCATTTCTAGAAATTCTTTAATGACATTGATGCTTATGTCCCGTGGATATCTCTGGGATCTCTAGTTGATTAGATGTAGTATCTGATAGTGTGGGAAGTTCCAATTTAGGTATTATTCATATCTTGTATGGAGTGGAATTTGTTTCTAAGATTTCCAAAGGAGTAATGTTGTCGTAAGGCATTTGTGCTTGTGGGAGCCATAAGTGGATTTGACGATAAGAGCTCCTCCATGGATAATTCTAGCCTGGTTTGAGGCACTACTAAATGTTCTCAGTATATTGAAAAAAGTTACGTAATAGAGTATATAGAAGATGTAAGTAGGTTTCCATTGTTCAGGAGGTGAAATTATGCATATAGGTGAAGTTATTAATTAAAATAGCGGTATCACCGATGATCTGGTCGGGTTAGAAACAAATTCCCAATGATATGTATAGATATATATCACTGGTCGTTCTCGTATTAAATATCCTGTCGTATGGAGTTGTTTGATCGCACACATCTTGTTGACGATTAATGAATTTGCTAAAAGGATAACTTTGATTCAGGTGATATTGACATTGAGAGAAATCCTGAATGCCAAAAACTCTTCCTCATCGTCTGAGTTCCTTTCAAAATTTGCAAATTAATACAGGTGTTGTTTTCTACTCCGCTCTTCTCAACTCCTCCAATGGTTCTTTGCACAGGAAGCTAAGGGTCGTGTTATAAAATTTGATGAATGGGTTCTTTCCAAATAATTGTTTGGTGGTAAATCCCTCCTTTTATCTGTCGATGATGCACTCTGTTAATTGTCGCTTGTAACTGGACGCTCGACAATATAGGTTACTGTCATTTGCATTTACTTTTTATTATTTGTCAATGGTCCTTGTAACTTTCTTTAAATTATTTCAAGTGAGACTCCCGCATTGGTAACTTTAAGAGACTAACCGATTGTCTTGCTTGAGTAGAGTGGTACTTTTTCATGGCTTTCATTCAAGTGACTGGGTAAATCTGGTCATGGTCAGTCTAGTGTAGAGGGACTTACATGAGCGTCTCTAAACTAAAATTCTGTAGTGTTTTTTTTTCCGTTTCTGAATGGGTTTTCAGATGATTGATATTTTAATAATGTTAACTTGTGTAGATGATATCTCAATGACCGGGATTCATGGGAGAATCTTTAAATACTGTATTAAAGTTTGGTTCTATTCTTTCCAGGAAGAACCATTAGATGAAGGGTTGTAAGGAGTTGTATAAAACATGATAAATGGACTTACTTGATTATGTCCAAATTAGCGGGTTACCTAAATTCCGTAGCATTATCAACATTGTCTTGATGGAATTACTGGTAAGTAACGGTATGATATTTTTCTAAAGCCGTGTTAACTGATTGCAGTATGCCTTAGTTTTAATGGACTGGCAGCACCATTTGACTGTAATGGTGCTATAAAAGCCCAAATACGTTAGTGTTTCTTTCTGGATTTAGGTAATTGTAAAAGATCAAACTGCTGTTGAGTTCAAATGATAAGAGTCATTAATCTTAATCTTAGTGGTGCCCAAAAAATTAGAGAATTTTTTGCGAAGTTGACAAGTGTGACAAGTATTAGTGGACATCCTAACAGACCATTCCGCGCAACTTATGGTGCATTTAGTATTTTCATAGAGAGCATTATAAGATTATTCTGCTATATGAACAAATTCGAGAGAAAATGATTGTATTACAGCCACCTGTTAGCGCAAACTGAACGAGCACCACGATAGTGATAATTGATTATTGCGATTGCTGGTGGATTATATGGTCATCTTGACAAATAAGAATTTCGTGACCGACTGATAATTTTTTAAAGGGTCCTGAAGGTTTGATTGATAACTGCAAAGCCTCTCTATCAACCTTTCCTCAATAAAGATCAACTTGCTGACATCAGTTTATGTGGAGACATAATGATTCCATGAATCTTGTGAATTCCAAGTCCCAAAGAAAAATTATGTGATATAATAGTGTTGAGGCAGATTTATATCTAAAGTCATCCTCCCACCAGAGTTTTTCAAGTTCGTAAAGGAGATTGAAGATTTAATATCCGATAATCTCTTTCATCAAATCTCTGGCTCTAAAATATGGAGAGTTTTCGGGAGACTTTTAGATTCAGGTTGCAATTGAGGATATGCTATTATTGCTGTAGCAACTGTTAAAAGATTAAAGTGTATCCCTCCTCTGCAAAACAAGTAACAGGTTTTCTCTTCTGGATCAGATGTTGTTATTCTGAATTGAAGAGGGTGTTCTTTAGAACTGTACACTAACACTTTTACTTTGAACATTGTTGCAAAAGCTTGGATGCTATGTGTAAAAGGCAGTTGGCCTGGATATTTTGACAATTTTAATTGTTGAAGTGTTTGTTTTTCGCCTTTACCTGTTGGCAAATGATAGTCTTTTCTGTGATCTATCAATTCATGCACTATTTTTACACGCAGTGATAGTATGTTGATTACATTGTATTAATATTACAATACTTGCAAAAATATGCTAATGAAAATAAAAACTTATGCATTTGAATAGTTCTAGAAAATCGTGCCGTTCTGGAATTTTCTTGGGATAACGATACAAAAATGTTTGTAACTGATTTCTGAGGATTACGAGACACAAAAGTTGCTACGATGTTTTGTTTACCATCGGTAAATAGTGAAGTTCGTAATTGAGGTCGTTTTATACTCCTCCAGAGTAACGGGCGAGACCTGTGGTTTCAAGTGGCATGTTTCGTGCAAGGAATAGGAATAGATTTGTGATTGTGGTTATAGTTAATTGACTTCTTAATCTTATATAGAGACGACGGGTTTTAATGACCTGGGGCCCAGCGAATGGCAGCAACCTGAGCCTTTCAGTAGTGCTGTACCGTCCTCTTGTGGAGCCTTTGGAAAATACTGTTGAGTCGATGCATGCAATGTTTTTTCCTTCGTCTATCTGAACCTGATGTAACAGGCTCCTGCACCCTATTCAAGATTGCCCATGCTGTTATAGAAGTAAATAGTGGTGGTGCTTTTTCTGTATGACCGGTAGGTTAATAAGCGGTGGTTTTGGTTAAAGAGGTTGATTTTAATTTGTCAAAGCTTGTGACATTGCGTTCCGTCCAAGGAATGGTTGGATTCATTTTAATAGGTCAAACAGGGGTTTCGCAATCACTGAACACGGTATATGCCGGCGATAAAAATTAACCAGTCCCATAAACTGCCTGAACTTTTCTAACAGAGTTGTGCTTCGAAGTCCTTGATTCCTTTAGATTCTGCTCAAGAATCATACCTCTTAACTTGAAAATTACATTCCCAGGAAGCTTACCCTCTCGTCTATGGTAGAGTATTTCGTTTTTGAAGTGTTCAGTTTGAAGCCGTTAACCATTGAATGCTGTGAAGCACGACCTCTTCTAATACTGCAAATGTTCTGCTAAAAGTTTTAGTGGTGAAATAAGCAGCATCGTGCCGATAAACCCTGAGTTCTCTGCCTATAGAAAGGTGAACTTAATATCAAGTGCAATGGTCTTTGGAAAAGTGGCCTGGTGCATTTTTACTTCCAAAAAGGCTTCTAGACAGAAAAAAATAAAAAAAAAAAAAATTTCCGCCAATGGGATAGATGGTGGTTCGAGAATAGCAGTTTTCTCAATACTGTCCTCCGCCATTTCAACCTGATAGTACCCCTTTATAAGGTCGATAGTCGTAAAGTATTGCTTGCCTTGAAGACTAAAAAGGGTATCTGTCAGATTAGGAATGGGAAAGGAATCTCCCTTTGTGAAAGAATTTAGTTTTCGATAATATATACATAGCCGCATAGCCCCATCGGGTTTTCTGATGGGTACTACCGGTGCTGAGTAAGGAGAAAAAGATTGCCTGATGATACCTTCAGCTTCGAGTTTTCTGCACACATATAAAATAGGACCTTGAAGTCTTCGAACAGGTTCGCATATAGGATTATCTATGTAGGTTTCAATTGAGTGTTTAAGAACAGAGGTACACCCCACATCTGTATCTCCGAGACTTAAGGCAGTTGGATATTTAAGTAATAGTTGTATTAGTTGATCTTTTTGCTCCCGAGTTAAGTCTGTTGAATCAAGTTGAAAAGCCTCATCGAATTAGCAGATGTCCATTCCTGGTATGTGCTTTGAGGTTTTTGGGTGAGTTCGAACCCATTTGCTTACGGCACTGATTATTATAGGATGATTACGAAGAACAGAATGACGCCGGGTGGTAACGGTTTGATTTGTGATTATATTTACAGAAAAAGATTATACAAGGCAGCACTACTGGAGTGTTCAAATGTACACGATATGCGCATGTGTCCAGTCAGAAGTGATTTTTATCATTGCGGGAGTAAATAATAGTAATTGTTCGCTAAGATGTCAATCTTCAATTTTTAATACCTCTTCTGTTTTATAGCACTTTAACTCCTTTAGTGAGGTGGAATTAGTAATTCTTTGTCTAGTTTTTAGCAACAATTCTCTTGACCTTCAGCGGTGGTTCTATAATCTTTTTAGGATGATTGTCAAGACATTGTCATGTCTAGTTATAGTTTTCTTTGTTGGCAATGTCTGGCAAAATATCTCCGATTGTACAAGATGATAACCAATTAACTACTTCCGTTACATACCATTCTCTGGAAACTATCACAGTAAGTCCTAGATTGGTGTTGCTTAATGTGGAGCTTAAGATTAATGATAGGTTGTGAATAGCTCCTAAAACGTGAAAAACGATATCAACCCGATGCGGACAATACTTACATATCAGGGTAGGCTGCATTGGATATTGTTGGAGTTTAAGATTTTGAGTTTATTGTTAATATATATGAAATGAAGCTCCAGTGTCTACAAGAGCGTCTATAGCTGTGTTGTTGATCATTATTATTGATCCATAATAATAGAAGCGAGGTGAATGTTTATAAGATTTTCAGCTGAAGACAAGGGCCTTGTCATATAGCGTGAGTTAATGTGATCTGTTGGAGTAAATTAATACATGTGAAAGAATTAGTCAGGATTAGTAGTCTTAAGGGAAGTAAAATCGCGTTGATATTAATGAGTTTTTTATTACTTGAGATCGATCTCTGCATTAAGTTTAGGGGAAGTTAAAAGGGTCCGAATATTTCTGTGGTATAGTGTGTGACGCCAATTGTAATAATCCCTATAGGTTCACAGTGAAGTTTTCGTTTCGTCAAACATGAAGCCGCTGAGGTGGTGCCAACTGGACCTTCAAGTTTTGACGTTCCACGCTTTTTCTGACGCTGCTGGTATAGATGTCTTCTGGCTCTGTGGTTTGGTGTCATTATTCACAGAGTGAGTTAATTTTTGAACGTTTAGGGATTCTGTGACAAGTTCATGGCCCAATGACTTCTTGACACAAAGGAGCATTGTGGAGTCGAGTCACATTTATTTGTTTTTCTGTCTTTGTGGGAATTTTTGCACTATAAATGTGTCAATGTCTTTACACTCGGAATACATTGATTGCTTGTTCGCATACGACCTCTGTCTATATATTTTTTGTTGATTATTTTTGTGGTGTGCTGACAGCCTTTCACTTTGGAGTTCTACTTTATTGAGATTGATGAAAAAGTCCTATTTTTGAAACGAGGTGAATTTGGAGTACACTACGGCTGGGTATTATATATCATATTCGGCTGAGTAATAGGTGTTTGGCGACCTACGTTTGTGCGAATGTTGGTTAACAACATATTGTGTGTTGAGGAACGCTCTTGTTGATACTTTGTTGAATGTATAGTGGTTCATAAACCGGGGTAGGTTAGATATCCCGGGTATGCGATATTTTGTTGTTGTTATATATCTTGTGTTTGGATGGCAGGTGGTGGTATTACATTTGAAATATGTTTTACAGGTAAGAAATATCAATCATTCTCTGTGAATATGTTCCAAATAACTTCTGTATGGTATTGTGTGAGCTCGTTGAGTGGAACATAGTGTCCGTTTTTTGTGTCAGCATTGTAGTTCATTGCGAGATTATTTTGACTAATGCATCCACCTCAAAGGAACCTCCGCCAAGCAATTCCATCACGTAATTGGTGCCTGTATATTTCTTGTACATTGTAGCTTGCTGTAGCTATTTATCAATTTTCGCGCTACACATTTTTCATGTTTTTCACATCTGAACCGGAATCCATCTCTAAAACCTGACCTAGCAGCATACAAGGGTATGTTTTCATGAAAGAATTTCGCTCATTAAAGTTATTCAGATGGGTTTTAACATTCTTATCGTAAGATAGTCAGAAAAGTGATTCAATAAGCTTGTTTCTTATAACGTATACCTTCATTTATTATCATGTAGTACCGGTCATATACCTTTTTCATATCTCCCTCAAGATATGACGCAGATGTTCCTCCACACCATCTGATTTTGTACCTTTGGATATGTTATACTCGCTATATTCTCATAACCTTTGTAAGAGCTTGGGAAAAGGTTCCCATTTCTCTAATGAAATACTATTTCCTTGGAATCAGTTTTGGTGATTGATTGGGGTAGTAAAATCCTTTCAAAAGAGGACATACTTTAGGAAAGAGCCATTAAGTATTTGCTTGGTTTTGGAGATAGAATTGCTTTCAACCAGTCTCCATCTGTTACATCAGGTTGTGTTTGATTTGCCAATGACGATGCTGCATTCTCATTTGGTGTAAAAGGGACAGATTGACTCTCTTGTGATCCCTGTTGAAGTGTTGACATATAGGTGGAAAATTCCATTTGTGGAGGTGGCTAATCCCGCTATTGGCTTGCTTTCCATCAACGCTTTGTCTTCCTATTTGTTGAGATTAGTTTGTTTGTCTGGATGATGTGTTCACCAGCCTAAAGGGTTGTTTTCGTGTAGAGGTATAATCGTAGGAATAGTCCGTTTGCAATGTGTTGTAAGTTCTAGTTTTACCGAACTCCGCTTGTAACTCTTTGTCCACATTCGCGCTATCTTTGGCTGTTTTGGGTTGGAGGGATTGTTTGAGCTTGATGTTGTAGTTCAGGTTGTGGCCCTGCTAATATTATTGCTTATTCATCATCCGAAGCTACTCCCCATCAAATCAATTCCTTCCATCATTCAAATTCTCTTCCCAGATTCATTA
This sequence comes from Trachelipus rathkii, assembly GCA_015478945.1. Classification (NCBI taxonomy): domain Eukaryota; kingdom Metazoa; phylum Arthropoda; class Malacostraca; order Isopoda; family Trachelipodidae; genus Trachelipus; species Trachelipus rathkii. The sequence goes on along the minus strand of JABUQX010003740.1, from coordinate 3,159 downwards.
CTTCTATTATCCTCATAATAATAAGTGACCCCACTGTTTTCTGCCATGGTATTATGATCTTGTGTATTAATGTAAGAATGTAAGAAGAAGTTGTATATAGTAAAAAAATGTATATAGACAGAGACAGATAAAGAGTACGTACGACAATGAATAGGATGAAGCAGACGATAAAGGAAGGGAGAACAGAACGTAAAAGTACTTGGAGTGTTAGAACCTGATAAAATTTCGAAACAGAATAGATAAACGCAAGAAAAGTCAAAGAAAAGAAGGAAAGGTTCAGGTTATGTCAGGTAGCAACCTACGCTCTGCTATGCCAGATTTAGTGTGGGTTTTTGTTGGGTATGTAATATGAAGGGATATGCAGCTCCAAGGGAATAAATTATTGTGTATTGTTTACAAGGGTCGCATAATAAAAATTAAAGAGGGAAAATTAAATATTAAGTTATATAGTGGGAGAGTATTGGAGAAAGTTGGTTTAATGTAACCGTTCTTCTCCAACAATCCTCGCTGTGTCTAAAGTTAATCTCTCCGTACTTGAGTATCATGCAAAATAAACGTCAGGCAAAGAATGATTAAAAGGCAGGTAAGAATTTCTTTCACAGAGGTGAAGGTTCCAACTCCAACATTCAACCAAGCAAACATAAAAAAAACAGCAGAATTAATAACAAGAAAAAAAATGTGCAGGTAGCAAAAATATCAGAGGGAAGGATTTAATATTTACCTTTATTTTTACAAAACCTTCTTTAACTCTTTATTTAGCCTTGCAAACAAGCAAAAAAAAATATATATATAGGAAATACAGGCAAGAGAGTGTGTTTTTTTCGTTTTTTATTATTAATATATTTACACAATAGTTTATATAATTTCAGATAACGGGACAATTATTGTTTATTAGCCATCCTTATAATCATAAGGATGGATAGACTAAAACTAAGGTTATATATATATAATATATTATATTATAGTATATATATATATAATATATATGTAATATATATTATTATATATTATATTAAAATTATATTTATATAATATATATAATCTTATTAATTCTATTATTTGTAGTCTGCATATAGATATGGCTACAGACATCTATCTTCACATAACACTTACTATAAAGCAAGGTAGATTTGGGGTGGATGATAATGAAGCCAAACAAATACGCTTTGGGTGATTTTAATGAGCTAAGCAAAAATATGCTTTTGGGGATTTTTAATTGAGCAGAGCAAGTAATATGGCTTGGTGATTTTTAATGAACTAATGCAAAATTGCTTTTTGGGTGATTTTTAATGAGCCAAGCAAGATCTTACTGGAGCTTTACAGCCATAACAATACTGTAATCGAATATTAATATAGTTTATTATTTAGCAAAAAAAAATAACAGAAATAATCCTTAAACCTAATTAAATATTATAAACACACAATAATACAATTATTATACAAATAATTTAGAGTGATCACTGCCGATATTTTAGATAATTAAGAAATGTAGGTAAATTTAAGTCATATGGTTATCTAATTAATCATTCCATAACTTCTTGTCGTTATTATCCAAATGTTTTAAACGGGATCACTCACTATGTTTTTATTTATTTAGTTATTCAATTATTCATATAATATTACAAATCAGCGAGAATTAAAGGATCTTTCAACAAACACAAAAAAAACAGTTTGTATACATAATCTATTTGCTCGTAATTATTTATTTTTAGCTTTCCTACTTTCACTTTATAATACAAAGTAATTTATTACAGTAATGATTTATGTACTTATTTCAGGTACATTAGACATTTGTGAGGTGTTGTATAAGAAAGAAAATTCAGTAAAAAATTTAACGTTGCACTTCAATACAAAAGCCACTAATGCAAATGGGTGCTGTGCCCAAAGTGAAAGAAAAGCGTTCAAAAGGGGTATTGTGCCCCTGGTTCAAGAGTAATCAAAAAGTCTCCTACTCTGGTCGAAAAGTAATAGTAAAAATTTCTAACAAAAGAAATTCGTGCAAAAGGGATTCAGTGTCTTGTTTAAGCAGCAATGCAAAATAATTGGTCCCATATCCTAATTGGTCCCATATCCTAATCCTAAAAATAAAAACACATAACCTAACATTAGTTACTTAAAAAAAAAAAAAAAGACTGTATTTATTACATATGTGTAGAAAAGAAGATAAGAAAAGTGTTAACGGTGGTTTACCTCAAGACAATGCAAATTGGGAATAAAGATGGTTGTATCTCACAACGACAAAAATCTGACAAGCTGACTATCTTGAGGATAAGATTTCAAGAGTAAGACGTCTATCCTAAAAAAATAAAAGTAATACTCATGTAAATTGTATCCATTAATATGCATATAACTTGTAAAAAAAATCATTTTACTTTAAAAACTTTCCTACCAACCTTGATATTAATCTCAAAAGACGTGAGATTTGATGGATTACTTATAATCTAATCACAAGAGAAGTTGAGAAAACTGGAGATGGCTAAAAGAAATACCGCTGAAATAATAACAAAACCATTCTTTTACTTATCATAGAAGTGAAACTCTACAATATATATATATATATATATAGTATATATATATATATGAATAGATTTATATATATATTAATCTATATATTATATATATAGTAGTAGCAAGTGGTAAACTGGTCTGAAAAAGGAAGATTATTAGATAAGATAGTGGAAAACCAACTCACCAAAATCTTCTCTTCAATCAGGGGTGCTCCTATGTGCATGCAGTGGGCCGAAACAAGCGACTACTGCCCAAGGTCACCAAAGCACTCCCTAACTAGACACTGCCTCTTCAGCTATAAGCTACGTCTCAAAATTGGGTCGTATTTCTCCGCTCACTGAAAAATAAAACACGAGCAATAAAATATATATAATATATAAAGACGAATCAAAAGTATGAATGACTAAAACAACTTTTTACATATTCTTCGCAACTCAAAAAAATATAATGACTAACTCTTTTGAACTTTCGACAATTTATTAACAGACATAAATATATTAAGACATACAAAGGAGTTAAGTATGTACACTAGTTTTATGCAGTTTAAATCTGGGTTTTTCTCACTTACCAACATGCAAAACTCCTTTCATACTAAACCTCTATATATTGATGCTATGCATGATAACATGCCCCTAATTAATGTTAAACAAT
>JABUQX010003739.1:77500-80000 GCA_015478945.1 Trachelipus rathkii | reverse complement strand
TTTTTCAAGCGTATCTCTAACATATTAACGTTAATCTTACACTAACACAGTAACATTTAACTAAAATTTCTCACAACAGTGATTAATTATCATACAGAGCAGCGAAAGTATGCTAACGTAACAAAGTTTCCACATCAATAAAACTAACATAGCATAACATGAACTAAGAAAATAATGACAACTATGACAATTTGGAAATAACACTGATTTGTAAGAGAAATGATGAGTTTTTGTAAGATATTACTGTGTTAACTAACGGTGATGTGTTAGAAACGTGAACCTAGAGTTAAGTTTTGTGTAATGTTAGGTTTGCCCTAGACTTTTGCTAATGTCTACGTTTATTCACAGGTCAAATGATGTTATACTCAAAACGAGTGACACTTTGATGAAGATAGTGTCAATTCATAGTTCAAGATGGTGGCATCTTTGATAGATTGGTCACTTTGTTAAGGGATTTTGTTAGATAATACGGCTTTACCTGTTGCTAATATGCTCGAAAAGTGGGAACATATCGAGTATTGTATGATCTGTTAGCTAGTTTACCATGATCAGTAGGGAATTTTTCAGGATGTTAGCTGATTATTCATACGCTAGGTATGTTAGGTTTGCATTTGTACATTATATTCCTAGTCGCAAGTAAATGATTTTGTTAGCTTATGGATGCTAAAAACTTTGTCGGTTAAGCATATATTCGTAGGTTAGTATATAAAGAACATATTTTTATGTTATGTTTGTCCAAAATGATACTTGAAATATGACTTGAATCAATAGCTCAATAGATCACAGGCGGATGGGAAGGGTAGGGGACTGCAGGGATGGGTGGTTTGATTTACTGATTTACTGCTTTAAAATCAGTAAATTATTACGTTTTACTGTGATATTTTACTCAAAGAACTTATTTTTATGTTATGTTAGGATAAAATTTTGTTATTTTTTGTTATGTTTGGTTAAAACTTTGTTATGTTTGCGATTATTCGCTGGGAATTATGATATTTAGACGATTGTTATGATGGAATTTTTTGTTTAATGTTACGAAGTTGATGTAAAACATTTGTTACGTCAGGCATTTATATCTTTGTCAGTATGGATGATTAGACAGGTTATGCCTAAAACTTTTGTTAAATAGTTACGATGTTAATGTTACAAATACATGATATGTCAGAGATATGTTTGTGAAAAAGTGTGAATAGGTTACGTTTGACGATACTGTTATGTTACTTACTGGTTGGTTTAAGTTGCGGAAAGTTTGTTATTGTTAGGCATACTTTCACTGCTCTGTATGATAATTAAACAAGGTTATGAAAATTTTTGCTAAATATTACTGTGTCAATGTAAAATTAACGTTAATATGTTGGAAGATATGTGGTGCGTAAAGTACGAATTGGGTACGTTTTGTATGCAATGTCAGTTGCTTTACAGGTGTTAAGTGTGGAACTTTGTTAATGTTAACAGTTTATTCGTGCTTAAGTTGTGTTAGATTCGTCGTTGTACATTATTTTCTTAGCTCTGATAATGCTATGTTAGCTTTATTAATGTGAAAACAATGTTACGTTAGCATATATTCATTAGTTAGTATCCTAAAGAACTTATTTTGTACTATGTTATTGTTGTTGTTGATATAATATGTTGTTGCTCGAACGAAGGAATATATACCTTTTGAAACTGATATGGTTTCATTCGTACGTCGTATCTGCTCTACTTTCTCGATTGCATTGAAAGAAAGAATCTCATTACATTTAAGGGATGTTTATACACTATTTTTCTTCAGTAGGATAGTTTTTCGCTGTGTTGATACGATTGACATTCTCCCTGCATCTCTACGGCTTGTTGTTGATATTCTCACGAGGCAGTTTCGTTATTCCAACGATGTGTCATTTAATTTAATCGTTAAACCGAAAATGGCGACTGCCAAACATTGCTTGTATTCCTGCCAGAGGGTCAAATATAATAAGTATTGCATCACTTTATGCAAATAGTTAAAGCGTAAAATCATTTTTCATGTTTAGAGTCGGTATTTTCTGAAAGGGGGGGCGGCAGCATAAAAAAGAAAAAAGTCTAAAAACTTTACTTTATTCGTATTTACTCGTTAGGTATTATGATGGTTAGGTATGGTTATGACACATTTTTTGATAAATGTTACTGTGTCAATGTAAGATTAACGTTATTATGTTAGAGATATGCTTGGAAAAAAAGTATGAACAGCGTACGTTTTGTATGTAAAGTTAGTTACTTTACTGGTGTTTAAAGTGTGGAACTTGTTAAGTTAACAGTTTAGTGTGTAAGTTGTGTTAGGTTTGTCTTTTTGCATTATTTTCTTAGTTCATGTTATGCTATGTTAGTTTTATTGATGTGGAAACTTTGTTACGTTAGCATACTTTCGCTGCTCTGTATGATAATTAACCACTGTTGTGAGAAATTTTAGTTAAATGTTACTGTGTTAGTGTAAGATTAACGTTAATATGTTAGAGATATGCTTGAAAAAGTAAGAATAGGTTACGTT
>JABUQX010003739.1:67500-70000 GCA_015478945.1 Trachelipus rathkii | reverse complement strand
CACGCCTCGAGAACCTTGAATCTCCTAACTTCGATGTTCTATGGCTTAAAATCTTTCTCCCTACCACTATCATTATCTTATGTTTCTGCTACTGCTCCCCTAATGGAACAGATTTTCAAGCCCTATTTGACTCTCTTTCAGATTCTCATGAGATTGTTGCTTCTTCCTATCAAAATGCCGAGGTCCTCTTTTTGGGGAATTTCAACGTACACCACACTGATTGGTTGGGCTCCTCTCACACTTGATGCAGCGGGAGAGGCCAAAACATTCAGGTATTCTCAACGATCTGGAACAGTTAATTAAGGAACCTACACATATCCCAGATCGACCTAACCAATTCTTGAACTCGCTTGACCTATCTTTCACCACTACTCCTTCTCATTATAAATACACCATTTCCCTCCTATTGGTAACTCTGACCACAATCTTGTAGCTCTTAATTATAACACTTTTTCTCCAGCAGTTCCACCATGCGCTAAACGTACTGTATAGTTTCTGTCATTTTAATTGGGGGAAATTGCAACCTTTTTTGCTAGCTACTCTTAGAAAGAATCCTGCTTTGACTCGGAGGACGCTTCGGTCATCGCTGAAAAGGTAGGGGTCGTAATCAGCGATCGGATGATCAGGTTCATTCCATCTTCAACTAAATCTATTTCTCCCCAAAATCATCGTTTGATGGATCTTTTCTTCGTGCAATTCAGGAGAGAGACATTGGGTATCGGGCATGGAAAAACTCTCGTTCTCCTATCACTCTTACTAATTTCCATTCTGCTCGAAATTGTTGCAGGGATGCTATTCGACAGGCAAACCGTACTTTCACTTAAAGAAAGTGCCCCAACCTGCTTGGTTCTCCTACTGATAAAATTTTATATCCTCTTGCCAAAAACATCTCTAATAACTTTTGTAAATTCTGTCTTCTCTTCTTATTCGCTCTGACGGATCAGTTGTAACTCTCTTTCTCAAAAGGCCAATGTCTTCGGCCTCCTTATATATATACATATATATATATATATATATAATATATTATATATAATATATATGTAAATTCTCTACTATATATAAAATATATGTAAAATATATATATATATATATATATGCCAAAGTATGTGCGGTTGTGACAAATGGTCCACCTGAGGGCTAATGTTTGAGGGAGGAGGAGGAAGCAGTGCGATCTTCTAGATAATTCTGAATGATGTTTTGATGGGGTGAGTACGAGCTTAGATTTGATTATGTTGGTGACCTAAATGAGTTGGAAGCGATCAAAGAGGATGGTATAACAGGTCCTTTGGGTGTCGGGGAAAATGATGAATGGTAGGAGGTTGAGTTGATTTCTGGGGAGAGAGATAATGTGTGTAAGCAATATTTTTTTTAACACAAGAGTATTCACAAGTATACTATAAGTTGGAGTAGTAGATATGATTATTCAAAGTGAAAAGTTTTGATCGATTGGTGACTGGGTGAAGAAGAGATGCTGAATATGTGTTGATGTGTAAATTACGAGGAGTAGAATGGATTTATGGATTCATTATGTTGTTATATTAAAAATAAATTAGTGGCTTGGAGGAGAGATAAATGATAAGGAAGGAAATGGTAGAGTTAAAAGTAGAAGCTTTGATGAGCAAGGTAATAAGAGTAAGTATTTAAGAGCAGCTTGCAAAAAATAATCAGTTGAAGGTGAACAAATTGAAACTGAACAAATCTGAAGCAAATGAAGGAAACGCTTGTTAGTTAGTGCAAATAGTATGCGGATGTTTTAAATTGGGAAGTAAGAATGTTAACAGCGAGTGGTGGAATGAAGAGGTGATGCAAGTGAGTTAAAAGTTAAAAAAAAAAAGTGATGTTGAAATGACTAGAAGCAATGATGAAGTTTTTCCAAAGGAAAGAGTTTGTAATTATATAAGGAAGAAAAAAAGGAATATTAAAAGATGCATGCGTAGAAGGAAAAAAAAGAGTAAGTGAACGGTTTGGAAGAGGATTAGATGTAACTTACAAGAATGGAGAAGCTCTTCGGAAGGAAGCGGAAAGGTAGAATTAGAAATAAGGAGAATCTGCTATAGAAGTAACGATAGGAAGTAGCTTTCATAATTGATGAAATGGATGTGGGCAAAGTTGTAGGAACTTTTCGAAAGTCTGCATAACATTGGCAGTAATGAAGAGGTGATATTGAATGTATGTTGGTTAGATGTGCAAGAAGGAATAAGTAATTTGGGAGTGAGCTCATAAGTAAGGAGGAGGTAATGGGTAGAATGAGAAAGTTAAGAAGGTAAATCTGCAGATAAAGATGAAATTACTGGTGAAATATTATCAAGAACGGAGGCGAGATGTGATTGATTGGATTTGGAAAGTGTGTAGCAAAGCGTTATGGAGGGTATAGTTCCGAGGGATTCTAGGAGAGCAGTAATACTATCCTTATATAAGGGTAAGGGAGATAAGGAAAACTATAGGAATTATTGGGGAATTAGTTATTGAGTGTTGGTGGAAATATATTCTGGTATTATGA
>JABUQX010003739.1:52500-65000 GCA_015478945.1 Trachelipus rathkii | reverse complement strand
TTGTAATTTCAATTAAAATGATAGCTGCTTTGGTTGAGGGGACCTCTGATTGTGCAGAATGCATAACCTTCCTTGGTTCTCTTTTGCATGATAGCTTACTGCTACGGCCTGCAGTCCTTTTTATTTTCCGTCAACTAAAGTTAACAAACATTGATTTAACTCTAATTGTTATAGTGATATTCACCACGGGAAAGTTGCCTAAAGTAATTACTGTTGATTTCAAACTAACTCTGTAAACACATGTAATTTATATATAATCCCAGAATCGTTCAAAATCTGTAAATCTAAAAATTATTTTCTCAGTTGAAAATTCAATTAACTTTCTGGCTCCTCTTATTCCCACTCTTACTAGCATTTTACATAAAATATGAATGTCATTCAAATTTTGCTTCCTCTTCCTTCCTTCATCTAGTTTCTTTCTCAGACACAAAGGCTGTTTTAATTTATTCTAAATCTGAACTTGTCACAATTATTTGATTCTAAGTTCGCTTTGGACGATTCGAGTGTTTTTCCTCCTTCTTTACCAGCCTCCAACTCACTTATAACTAACATTTTAATTTACCATTAAAATATTATCACTGATCTGTCATAGTTTAATATTTGTAAATTGTATGGTTCCGATGTTATTTCCTTTGTGGTTTTCAAAACTAATGCATCCGAGTTTGAATTCTTGCCACCTTTGCTTCTGTCTATCAACATCAACTTTTCCTCTTCACTAAATCACGCGCTCATTCAATCTGTCCAAAACAGTGAACCTCACTCAAGTCTCTAACTACATTCCTTTCTCTTTATTCTCTGATCTATCTAAAGTTTTTAAAGCTATCCTTAAAAGGGGGATTTGGAAATAACTTACTTAGAAAAATTTATCTATCTTAGAACGCCAATACTACTTCTGTTTCGAGCGCTACGTCTGTGAACCTCTTTCCCTTTCCTCTGACTCTTAGTAGTTTGCTCTCCGGAAATTCGGTAATCCTTTTTCACTGATGTTAGACTTATTGAAAGCTTTCGATAGAGTGTGATAAAAAGCTTCGATTTCCTCTTGCGGTATCGATTCCTTTCTCTGCAACCTTCTCTTTGATTTCCAATCCTGTAGTTCTTCTATATCAGCTGTTGTAGATGGCCATCGCTCATCCTTTTGTCAATTCTATCAACAGTGTTTTCCCTGGGTTCTCTCTTATCTCCAATTTATCTTCTGCTTTTCATTAATGACCTTCTCTCTATCAATACATTATCTATCCATATATATATATATATATATATATATATATATATATATACTACTATACTATATATGTACATATTATATAATACTAATATATATACTAATATACTATACTATTATATATATACTACACTATATTATATTTTAGTAATCAGCCTATATTATTATTCATAATATAGATATATTACTACTACTAATTATATAATCTATTTATATATATATATACTATACTACATATTATATATATATATACTATATAACCTACTATATATATATATCTATAGTAACTATATATATACTACATACTATATACTATATACTATACTACTACTACTATAAACTAATAATATAGATATATATAATATATATATATTTGTGTCTGCCGTGTGTGCCGTGCGTGACTACAGCGTGTATGTGCGTTTGTGCGTGTAAGCATATGCGTATTTGATTTCTTTATGAATCATCGGTAAGTGAAGAAAATCTTGTTCACGAACAATTCTTTCCACACAACGGTTGTTAATGCTAAGCAAAATGAAGAAGATTACATTAAACTCTTTTATTAGTATCGCAAATCTTAAGTTGCCAGCATATCTCATAGTCTCTTTTATTCCCTCCTCCTTAAATATATACTAATATACTAATATCTCATATCATACCTATACCTATATAAAATAATATACTATATATATATACGTAACTTATAACTAATTAATATTATTACTATATATATATATAGTATCCCAATACTATACTATATATATAAATTATATCGTAATATATTATATACATATTACTATATAAGATATAAAAAGTCATACCTATTATTATATATATATGATCACTACAAAACTAATATATTATAATATATAATATATTATAGTTATAATTATATACTACTATATATATATATACTAATATATATTGTCATACTAGTGAGTTCCTCCGTATTAATACACTAATATATATATATATATACTATACTAATATATATACTCACTCTTATATATACCGTACCTATATATATATACCATAATAATAGCTCATACTATATATATATATACTCTACTACTAGCATAAGCACTAGTAGTTCATCTCACTCTCCTCCGCATCCTCCTCGTAACTAGATATATAACCTCCCATTAACATCCCTTTATAATACCTAACAATACATATTATATATATATACCTTTATATATCATATATATATTATATATATACTATATCATATATATATATATAAAGTATTATACTAATATATATAACATCAGGTCTGCGTTTTAGAGGGAATAAAATGTTTTTGAAATTGTTGGAGTTCCTATATATATTTTTACTGTTGATTTAAAAAATAATGTATCACGTCAAGATTTTTGTACAAATATGTAAGAAATTTTTCAGGCGTTATAGTTTACCAACAGCAATAGAAATATAATGTAATGTAAATGAAACATAAAATGCCGCATAATACCACACTAGTTATACCAAGCAAATTATAGCAAATATCGATATATCCCGACCTGTACTCACATTAATTTTTTCATGCACGAATTAGGAAATATTAATTTATTCTACCTAATGTGACTGAAACTTTCTCTTTGTGGTTTTGCCTTTAATAGTACCGTCTCCAGATTTTATCTCTGAATTGCATCTTCATTCATACCTTTGTTCCATAAGTTTTATATCTTGATGGAACCCTTAGCCTTGCTCCTCGGATACTGTTCCAAGATATTTTCAGAATGGCTACGTGATAGACTGTGAGTTGTTAAACACACTCTCGTAACATTACCGCTCAGTGTTGTAACCAACGATCCTTTTAAACCTTTTCAAAGCCATATTTAATGTTTTGTAATTTAGGCTTTTCTTATTCCCAAGGAATCCCTCAATTACAATTTTCATGGCGTTCCATGTCTCTAATTTGCATGTTGTCATTGTAGCTTCAAAATTAGGATCACACATCAACTTTTTAAATTGAGGTCTAGCAAATGTCCCTTCTTTAGCTTTGACATTAATAGAAGGAAATTTGATTCACATATACTTTAAGCAAGCACTTTCTTTGTCCAAGACTTTTACAAATTGCTTTATAATGCCTAATCTAATATGAAGTGGAGGGAATAGAACATTTTTGAGATTGACAACCGGTAGATGTAGGACATTTTTGGAACAGGCGAAAAACTTTTCCTGAATGTTCACCTTTTCCATTTCAAGTGATTTTTGTGATCGCGACTGTCCCATTCACACACAATAAAAACATAGATATTTGGTGTACTCTAATTGTAGCCCAAGTACCATACCAAAACTTTCAAATCTCTGAACAGAAGCCATCCATACTCATCAATTTCACTTTCTTTAATAACAATTCAATATTCTTGTACGTTTCTGCTAAATGAACAGAGTGTGCTACAGGAATTGATGGTTTCACATTTCCCATATACTCGTATATAAAGTAGAACTCCTTTTAAGTTTCTCTTAGAAGAATCTATAAATAATCTCCACTCTGAGGGCTGATGCATTATTCCAAAATATGTCATTAGAACCTGTACATTATTGCAGTTTACAAGGTTCATTTCTTCATTAAAATATTGAAGTAATTCCCTTTCATGATATTGATTGTTGGAGATAATAAATGTATGCTTTTCAATCGCGAGCCAAGAAGTTCAGTTTTGTCTTTTGGCAAATAAAAAAAAATCGCACTGAATCACTCAGCTCTTCCTGGTTTAGTAATTCAGGAATTCAATCACTAACCTCGGGAATATAAACTTCCTTGTCATCACTACTTTCATCTACAATTGGTTCATTGTCTAGGTTATGCCTTGTCTCTACTGATGTGAATGGCAGTGGAACAGGTAGATGTTCATTACTGCTATTCATTTTTACTGCAGAGGGTACGTTGGTATATATTATGCTATTCTTGTTTTGTTTTTTATATTATAATCACGAACAGATGTTAGGCAGAAATAACAGTCATTATAATGATTTGTGGATTCTTTCCAAACCATTGGAATAGCAAAAGGCATGGATGATTTTTTAACGATACTCCATAGTCGTTAAGCTTCAACGCACGTTCTGCATACCTTATGTGGTGCCCATGCTTCATCTTGATCATCTAATTTTCTGCCGTAATACGCAAGGTACGCACGTTTAACAAAATTTGAAATATTCTTCTTTTCGGCAAATGTAACAAAATATATGAGCATTATTTACACACCATGGCAAAGTCATTTTGAAAAGAACAATACATGTCACAAATGGAAAAAGATATATTCGCTTTAGCACACGCATGGAAACTGAGTAATGAACGACTTTATCAGTTTAAAATTCCAACAAACAGTCATAGGAATGAACGTGTCTCCATCTTATCTGTTCTGTTATTCAAATTTTTCTTTACGTTTGGAAATGTTGGTGTTATAAGTTTGATTGCTTACAGAAAATAAACTATACGTGATATCGAAAAACGAAAACATTTTTGGAATCAGAGTCAAAAATACCCCTATAATCACTATAAATTATCAAAACATCAAAATATCAAAACGGATGCAGACTGTGATACTCATATATATATATATATATATATATATATATATTATATATATATATATATATATATATACTATATATATATATATATAATATAATATATATACTATAAATATATATATTACTATAATATCTATACTATATATAATATATATAGTATATATATAGATATATATACTATATATATATCATATACTAATATACTTATTATAATAAAATATATATATATACTAATCAATAAAAAACAAAATATACATATACATCATATATATATATATTATATATATATATTATATATATATACTATACTTATAATATAATATATAACATTTATACAATATAATATTATATTATATATTGGAAAACATTAAAAATAATTCGGAAGCAAAAAGCTCATTTTCCTATTAGGAATATTATAATCATATGAGCTCAAGGCAAATAATTTAAAATCAAAAGGTTAAACGAAATTGATAAATTAATTATATTCAAAATAATTCAGAACACAGCTATTTATATCAGTGGTTCTTCAAAACTTTTTTGATTCGCGGCTCCCTTGACTAATTCAAGTTGCTGAAGTCACCCTATGTTGGTTTCTAGAAAGAATGTTTTACAATTTATAAAGTTAGGGTCTATTATTAATCGTCAAATTAAAAAAATGTGCATCTCTCTACAGCATGCCAAAAGTATTCCCAGGATTTGCCTATTCAATATACTATATTATATATATATATTATATATATATATATATATATATTATTATACAGTATAAAAAATATATATATATATTATATCTATATATATATATATATATATATATATATATATATATATATATATATATACTATTATATATATATATATATATATATTATAATTACAAATATTATATATATAATATACTATATAATATATATAATATATAATATATATATATATATAGTAATATATATATATAATAATATATATATATCATAAGTATTATATATATAATATATATGCAGTATATGTGTGTGTCGTGTTAATAAATTAAATTTACCTTTAATTAGTCATTAGTGGGATGGATGCCTGTTCATCGCCACACATTTTCGAAAAATCTGGGAATCATATTGGATACAGCACCCTCCCCATTTCGTTTTCTACATTGATTTCTTGATCGATATTTAGTTTTTCTTACCAGTGACAGCCAAAAATCCAGTTTCGCATAAATAAGAAGTCGCAAATTGGAATTAAAAAAATTTTTGGAGCTTTACCGTTCAGAAGTGGATTTTCATTTTTTTACCGACATCCAAAATTCTGTTAATTTCATGACACTAAATTTATTTTCAACGAATGTTCAATTAGATTCTCTTTTCCGCAATGATAAAATCAGATGGAGCAGCAAACATTAAATGGATCCTGAATCCATGAAAATTTATCTATATGATCGTTTAAAAATATTTCTCAAACCCGGCAATAAGCTATGATAAGTGTTCTACAAAAATGGATTTCATATCACGAGAGAAATCAACCCCATTTGAGGTCAAAAAGTGTTGCAATATTGGAAACGATTCTTTGCTTCCATCTTCATTCATTTTTATTTTCCATAATTTTAGTTTTTTTATGAAGCCCGAAATTATCTCAACCCTTTCAAAATGTGCAAGTATCTTCCCTGCAGGGAGAGATTCAGAGCTTTCAGCTTCTTAAAAATATTTTCACATAAGTATGCTGGCTTTAGCAGAAAATCCGTTTTCTATAACAACACGGTTTCTGTTAAAAAATAACAAATTAAGGATAACCATAACTTTGAAATCAGGACTTAACAAAAGTTGTGAAATTCAAAAATCGATTAAATTTTTAAATGGAAAACTGAAATGAATTTAGTCACAGGAAAAATGTTCAAATCTTTCGCGTCACCCCTGAGGGGATGCTGCGTCACCCAAAGGTGACGCGTGACACAGATTGAGAACCACTGATTTATATCCTTCTTTCTCTTTCTGTCTCTTTGAATATATATATACTAATATGATATATATATATATATAAAATCTTCTAAACAATTTATATATATATTAATACTATAATTATTATATATATATATAATATATATATTATATACTCTCTTATATATGCTCTAACTCTCTCTCGCTTATATATATATATATAGTAATATATATATATATTTATACGTTTTAAATAAAACTCAAAGTAGTCCCACCTTATTTATACATAAGCAACTCGTTAACTAAAGGATGCCAAAGGCAACAATATAAACAATTTCAAATACTTTAAATTCCAGTCACACACACACACATCTCCACTATTGTCATTGGAGCACGGAAAGAGGCAACCTTTTTTAATTGGCCATTCAAAAAAATAGCGTTATCTTAATTGCGATCGATCTATCACTTTGTTGTTTCAATTTTATATAAACTTTTATATTTATAGTATGTGAATATTTTTCATTCATTTGACCAATTTCGCAAAAAATTAATAAGAGAAACTTTTATCGTAATTATGAAATTTGTAAAAGATTCGGTATCAGTTTCTCTATAGTGAACTCTGCTAAGGCACGAATTCAGCACGAGGTTATAGCGCATACGGCTCTCTGATTATATATATATATATATATATACTATATATATATATATATACTATATATACTATATATATATATATATATTATATATATATAGTAATATCATATATATATATAGTATCATATATATATATATATATATATATATTATATAATACGTTATAATATAGTATATATATAAATATATATATATACAATAAGTATATATATATACTATAGCTGTTTTGTCTGACATAGCAATATATATAAAATCTTATCTAATATATATAATATATATATACTACTATATTATATATTATTATATAACATTATAATATATATATATACTATATATAATATTATATAATATAAGTCGAATTCTTTGCAGAAACTTCTTAATTTCGTAATAGCAAGTTGTACCAAAACTAATTGAAACACATTAAAGCACACATTTTTTCTTTAAGTTTCGAGCATTGATTTCCCAACTTCTATTGGGTGCTTCAAATCAAATGAGATTATTTTATATTACTTTTTATTTTATAAAATACTAAAAGAAAATAATATAAAAATGAAAGATTGACAGTTAAAACAATACACTATTGCTATGTAGTCAGAGTTCAAAGTAGGGTTGAGTTGTTTGAATTCAGAGAGTCGAGAGTCGGAGTTTTTTGAGGGAGTTGGGTGTCGGAAGTCGGGGTTGGTTTCGGGGTAGGGGTTGGAGTCGTCGGGAGTCAGAGTCGGATATCTCAAAAATATTCGATTCCTGACTCTCAATCATAAATAATCTCCTAGTTTTATTTCCATTCTCATAATAATATTTTTATCAAATTAAGCTGAATATTCTAGGATCTAGAACAGAGGTTCTTAATCTTTTTGATCACGACCCAAATTCAACAAGACCACCAACTTCGGGGCCCATGGGATTATTTTGAAATTAGAAATACTAATTTAATAATATAAATACACGTTATAACTCTTAGTTATTATGCAAAGTGTAACAAATTATTCTTCAATCTACAGGCATCTTCGTTTTTTCAAAGGTTGAAAAGGAAAAAAAGACTTAAAATTTAAAAAATAAAAGAAAAGAAAAGAAATTATTTTTTTCTGAGAAGCTACGGTGATCCATCTCGGAAGCCCCGGCTGCACAAGGAATTATGGCATAGAATCTAAATGTTTTAAAACAAGTGAAGGGTTGTCAGTTGTAGATCCAGATTATTCAGTTACCTATGCTTTTCCGACTTGTTCAATTTAATCTGTCCTTGATGAGATTTTCCACGAACTACACATCCTTCAAAAGACTCTATATTGTGTCAATCGCTTTCATTCTTTCAAATTTACACCTTTTTTTAATAATTTTTTTATTCCAACAAACATCTACA
Organism: Trachelipus rathkii; assembly: GCA_015478945.1. Classification (NCBI taxonomy): domain Eukaryota; kingdom Metazoa; phylum Arthropoda; class Malacostraca; order Isopoda; family Trachelipodidae; genus Trachelipus; species Trachelipus rathkii. Next base: position 56,314 of record JABUQX010003739.1, on the reverse strand, counting down.
TTTGGGTATGCCATTTCCCTTGTTACCTACCACCTTCTACATTAAAACCTTCCTAGTCAATCTGTCATAATCCTTTTTAAGCACACGTAAATACCACCTCATTGCACCTTGATATGCTCTTTTACTTCCAAAACCTCAATTTTTTTTCTTCAGTTTACTATTTAGACCGTTATCGTTTTTGTCATTTGTGCTTACGCTCGATAAGAAATGCTCACCCAGTTTTAGCACGAACTTCGTGCATAAACGAACACTTGTTTACAAACATTTGAAATCAGCTGCTTTGATGGACCAAGTGGTTTTGGAATAAACAGAAATACAAAATAACAAATGGTTTATATTACAAATAATTGATCAACTATTGTGATGGAGTTTATCGATTTGGAAGGAATTATATTTAAAGCTAATTTTATTGAATGAAACATTCATCAAACCAAACGGACCTACCAAGCCACCATCTTATTTGTTTACATTTTTTCGAAAAAACATGCTTAAATTCGGCAAGCACGGTAAATAGCAACCTTACAGAATTAAGAAAATTCCTTACGTTTGGTGAGCATTGTTCTCGATTTTGCGCTAAGTTTGACATAAACGAACGCAAACTCGAGCATTTCTTACATTTCGTAAGCACAAAGGCAAAAACGAAAGCGGCTTTAATTCCCATGTTGCACAACCATACAGAACCTTAAAAAAAATAGTCAAATAAATTCAATTTAACCTTCCTAGTTTAATTTTCCTTTCGTTTTTCCATTTTTCTCTAAAACTACTTAGCACTCTCTCTCCTTCCGCAACACTATGATCAATCCTCTCTTCCACCCTTCCCAAATCCCCAATATCCATCCCTAAATGCCAAAAGACTTTTGTTTACGCATGACTTTCACTTCATGCCTTTATGTATTGCAATCCATCATGCACTCCGTCATCTTTGCGTTTTTTCATATTATATATATATATATATATATATATATATATATATATATATAGTATATATATATATATATTATATATATATATATATTATTCTTACTTTATTATATATATATATATATATATATATTATTATAAATTAGTTACTAAGTGTATTATAGCCCGTATATATATAATATTATAATATAATATATATATTATATATATTATATATATAATATATATAATATATTAGTATATTAATTATATATATTATATATATATATATATATTATATATATATATAAAATTTACCATTTGGTCAGAAAGCATACAAATACTTTCCCTGACCAATTTCCGGTCTCGGGATTGAGGTTCCTTTCCGATCTCGGGATTAATAAAAAAGAGAATATAAGTTTTTAAATATATATATATAATATATATATATATATATATATATATATATATATATAATATATATATAATATATACATATATCTTATGTAAAAAAAAATTTAATATATATATATATAAATATATATAATATATTATATATATTAAAGCCATTTAGCCAAACCCGGAACGCACTAATTTTATTTTAAGATATTAATTATATAGTTATAAAATATAATATAAGATATTATTAAATATAGTATATATTTTAGATATATATATATATTATATAAAAATATACATTATATATATATATATATAATAATAATATTATATATATATATTATATATAATATATATATTATATTATATTATATTATATTATTAAATATATAATAAATATCTATACTATATATATATAATATACTATAATATATACTATATTTTACATACTTATAATATATATATATATATACTACTACTCAATAATATACTATAGATATATAATATATATATATATACTATAATATATATTATATATATATATATATATAGTATATAAACACACTTAGCTCCTAGGCCAAAAATTAGTTGTTACATTATATAGAAAACCCTGTATATGAAATATTTTTGAATTCTGTAAATGTAAAAATCTTGCACATTAATCTTGATGCTAATGGAGAAGTTCTAAATGTAATTTTAAATCTATTTTCCTAGAAAAATACTACTACTCGGAATATAACAACCAAAGTTACTGAATTGGTTGAGCAATTCTGGCATATGGCCAGAATTCCGAACATGAGAAAGTATAATATCATAACAAATATGAAAAATTTATAAAATGAATACGAACTAATGAAAAAAAAGGAAGACCCGTCGTTCTACTAGCCAAATATATCGAGGGAACATATTTCAAAAAGTATCTTTTTGATGTTGCTCATGCATATATTTTTAAGATAATGACAAATTCAGAACATAAACTTTATACTTGCACAACATGAACCAGGCAAAAGGGGAAGATTGAGTAGCATATACAAAATTCTGGCTGAAAAGAGGTTAGATGAACTGAATGACAAGAAAGAGCTGAATAACAACTACAGCGTTCCAAGCGGAAGCCGGTCTCAAATGTTGTAGTGTAACTAGAGTCAACCAGCAACTCGTTTTCCACTGCTTATGATTTCGATCTTGAAAATAAGGATGAGAAGTGTTGTGGTTCTGTTTTGGGGCAAAAATCTTCAAAACGTAGAAAGGTGTATAGAAATATTAACAATATCATTACTACTATCTTAGCATCAACTTTGGACAGAATTAAGATAGCCAATAGAACAGCTACAGAAGCTGTTCTCTCTGTAGACCATGATGTAAAAAAGATAAGCATCAGTTGGTCCTTCATTCGTTGTCAACAAATTATGCATAAGCAAAAACTTGTTTCTCACCTGAAGGATAAATTTCAAATCAGATACCCTATTAGCATTTCATTCATTCAAATTGGAACGGGAAGTAGATATATGGCCTCACTCAAAAAGAAATGTTAATCGACTCCTGAACCTGATATCAGGGAAGAATGCAACACAGAACGATTGGCAGAGCTTCTGGTCAGGATCAGGAACCAGATATAGCAAATCCTGAACCTGATATCAGGGAAGATCGCAACACAGAACGAATGGCAGAGGAACAGATATCAATGTAGCTGATGCAGGTGTTCAAGTTATCAAAAATTGGAATCTTGCAGATATGGTAGTAGAATTTCCTTTTGACACTACAGTTTTGAACTTTGGTCGGCATTAGGGATTCTGCATATTGATAAAACAAAAATCCAAAATAATTTGCTACATCTTCCATGCCGACATCATATCCTAGAGTTGATCGTGCAAAATATTTTTATTCAGCGGTCTTTGCTCAGTTGTGTTCTCCTGAATTTCCTCTATTTATTCCAGGTTCTTTGGAAAAACATTGTTATAGGTAACTTAATTTCAGGAATTCAATGTACTACTGTGGGAGATGTTTTTCTTGATATTAAAGAAGAAGGTATCCGTTGGGCAGCAAGTGTGCTCCATGATTTGCATAGTGATTACCGTGAACTAATTGAGTACGTTACGTTATATTCTTTCTTGGTTATGTCTTCTCAGGTGGTAACCGCTTTCATGCTAATTGAGTAGGGATATGCGATTTTGGCATTTTCAATTGGGAATTTTAAAAAAAATATTCACATTCAAATTCTCATTTGCGAATATTTAAAATAAATCTTTGATTCGCATTCGCAGTCGCATTAGCACTGGAACACACGAATGCAAACATTAAACTGTCCGATATAAATTGTTAGAAAATTTTGAGACGTTCGTGATTAGTTGACCAAAATGAGTTGACTAATATTGTCTCGGATCGTGGCAGTAATTTGAATCACATTATTGAAGACTACTATATGTGAATATATACCCTGCAGATTAACTATTGAAGAAATTGCGCAGTGACATCTTCATCTTGTGTAGTTTTGGAGTATTTCAATACTGTATCTAAT
>JABUQX010003739.1:35000-42500 GCA_015478945.1 Trachelipus rathkii | reverse complement strand
ATATTATATAATATATATATTAATTAATTTAATATTATATATATAAATATATATATATATATATATATATAATATAAATATATATATATATATAAGTAATATATATATAATATATATATAATATATATATATATTAGTATATATATATATATAAATACTAATATATGTAATATATATATATTTATATATATAAATAATAATTATAATATATATTATATAAATATATATAAATATATATATATATTTATATATATATATATATATATATTAAAATATAATATATATATATATATTTATATACTATAGTGCGAGACCACAAGATTGGCATATTCCTGTCTTACCAATTTATAAGTAAGGGGACAAAAAGATGTTACTAATATAGAGCATAAGCTTATGAGTTTGTAGTAAATATATTGGACGAGTTATAATAGAAAAAGTTAAAAGTATTACAGATAAACAGATTGGAGAGGAACAATGTGGTTTTTGGGATGGTCTGCCTTGAGAATGCTGGCAGAGAAATTCTCAGTAAAGAAGAAACGTTTTTGCATGCTTTCTTGATTTGGAAAAAGGCATATATGATAGAGTGCAAAGAGGGAAGTTGTGGAGAACATTAGAAAGTTATGGAATAAATGGTTTGCTATTAAAGGCGATTAAAACATTTTACATGAAAAGTAGAGGATGTGTTAGGATAAACAGGAAGGAAGAGGGAATGGTTTAAAATAGGAGTGGGTCTGAGACAAGGTTGTGTTGTCTCCATGGTTGTTTAATATCTGATAAAAGATCGATACTCGATAATTTGGCGAAGGTCGCTGGTAATGAATCTGAATGAAAGTAATTCGGATAAGCTCTTACTTTTTACTGACGATTCTGTGTTGGTTGCCGATACAAAAGAAAAACTGCGTGATTTGGTGCTTGAATTTGAACGAGTGTGCCAAGGAAAAGGATTAAAAATTAATCCAGCTAAAGTAAGTGTAATGAAAATTAGTGCAAAACCAAAAGGAGACGATTCTTGAATCTGGTTGATATCATAAAGGGAGATGGGAAAGGCCTAGCAGAGACAACAGTTTTTAGAGTACTTAGAACGGATATTGGCTTTTCCGGAGCTATGAAAGAAAGATTACAAGAGTTGCTTGAGGTGAAAGTTATATTAGAGCAGCGCTTGTAGAAATTTGGAAAAATGGAAATTTAACAAGGAAGGTAAATTAATGAAATTTTCGAGTTATTTGTTCCAACTTGTCTGTATGTATGTTGATTATCTTTGGCAATTAAACCTAAATGAAAAAAAGAGTGAGCCGTTTTAGAAGATGATAGGTTTGCCGAGATATTTGTGAAAAAGAGATAGATAGAATTAGAAATATAAGATAAGGGAATGTGCCTATAGGAAAATGTCCTAATGAAAGACAAATCCAAAGTCCTAAAATGTATGTCACGTTTAGAATAGAATTCAATAGATTGATAAGAATGTTCTTAAATCCAAGTGGTAGCCAATAGGGAGAAGGGAAAAAAACCCAAATGGGGTGGATGTTATGGAGGAGTAACTAGTAAAGAGCTATTGAATAGCAGAATAGGATTAGTAGGATGAAGAAACAGATTAACGCGAACAGGATCCCACTTGGAGAAGAATAGTTCATGAAAAGTTCCGTCAATTGCAATTAATTGAGCAACCTGGAACATAGCAAAAACCAACAGCATTCCCGATCTGCAACTGACACCACCTTGCAGTTATGTGGAACGGTGATGAGATATAATAATAATAATAATAATTAAAAATATATATATTATATATATTATATATATAGTATATATCAAAACATGTATATAAATATTATATATATATATATATATATATTATATATATATAATATTATATATAAATAATATTATATATATATATAAATATATATAATATATATATATATATATATAATATATATATTAATATATAATAATATATATATATATATATATATATATATATATATTATTATATAATATATATATATATATATATATATATAATATATTATTATATATAATATATAAATTAAATATATATATATATATATCATAATATACTATATATAATATATATATATAATATATAAATAATATATATATATATAATTTATATATATATATATATATATATATATTATAATATATATATATATATATATATATAAGTATTATATATATAAATATATATAATACATATATATATATATATAATATTATATATATATATATATATATAGATATATATATATATATATATATATAGTGATAAAATTTGAACGCAGATAATAATAAAAGGAATATAATTCAATATTATATATAATCCCCATATTATCGAACTTCTAAGATATTAGCTTATTATATCTTTATATGGATAAATTATATAAATTGTATTATATAAATTTCTTCCAAAGTTATAAAGATAAACTTCCTTTACCCTTTATGTTCATATACTAATGATGATATACATAAATATACAAGTGACGTGTACTGTTTAGATTGCCTAACCTTAACATATAGAAAGATCTTACTGCAGGTATAGTCTTTCTATTCTGACCATTGCTGAACATAAAAGGTATATCTCTAATATATGAAACTTTTTGGAACATTGTGCAATCTCCCCCTTAGTTCAGCGATCAATTCTCATATTACTACTTCAGAAAAATCATTACTATACAGTAGATATGATATTACCAAATTATCTAATTAATTTTAAGATCTTTGGAATAAGAATACCTGATAACCTCCATTCTTTATGAAAATCCTACTTAATTATTCAATATTTGTAGCACCCGCTCAAAGCTGATAAAGAAAATAAATTATTAAACAATAGCTGAAAAATATTTTCAATACTTGAAACTAGTTATTTCCACTTTAAGTGTCCTTTTTACCATATATATAGTAGCAAATATAAGTAAAATTTTATATCTTATTATTGCTTATTTAAAAATATAACTTATATTATTGTTAATTTTTATTCTTATTATATATAATATTGATTCTAAGTATTATCTAAGCCATGATTAATTGAGGGTAAATGTATATATATTGTAGTGATTCACCTGAAACTAAATCGGACAAAAGTAATATCAATGTTTTATAGATTTGTTATTGGCTATTTAAGCCTAATTATATATATAATTATAATATATATATATAATATATTTAAATATATATAGATATATTTATATTAATATAATTATTTATATATATATATAGTATTATATAATATATATCTTATATATAATATAGTATATTAATAATAATAATAATATATATAATATATGTAATATTAATATATACATATATATATATAATATAAATATAATTCTCTTTTCAGAAATTTGCTTAGTATATTATATTCAAACAATTAAAGAGCGTTATACTCTATAGTAAAACTTTTATTAAATTAAGTTTAATATCCTTATAAAAATCATGTCAACTAAACCAAATCGAAAAACATCTCATGTGCTTTGAATATTTTACTCGCTCTTGCATTTTCCAGTATGAAATATAGTACACCCCCCCCAGGGTTTATGGGAAAACCTGTCCAGTCGATCATGCTAAAAGAGTTACTGAACCACCAGTACTCCATGGGGTCACTATAATCTACTGGTCCTCTTAAAATTAATTGCGACACTTAAACGCTCTCATCCAAACAATGAAACTGCAATTCGTTTAAAGAGAAAGTTGAAAGCCAAAGTTATTCAGGATAAACCTTTATTTTTAAAAACTCAAGACTAAAGTGATACTTTCTTTTTTTAAATTGCCAATAACTTGTTCTGTCTATGTTAAGTGAAAAACTCAAAATACAATTGATTATAGGTGTTAAAGATAGTGACCCATTAATTTTTTTCCAAGGACCATGATTTAAAAGCACTTGTGAAGACATGCGCATTCGAAACTGAAGTCCCTTTAGACCGGAAAATATTCGTAAAAAATAGTTCTAGAAGAAGCGGAAAAGCAAAAACAATAAACTTAAAATTGTTATAAAGTGAGACGCTTCATGCATTTAAAATGGATACTTACACATGTGCAAAGCTAAATTATTTTGCTATTAATTAATATATGTGGACGAAGATAAAACAAAATATTCTAAAACGTTAGCATAAGAATACCAAAAATGGCATATTCAGCTAAATATCCAAGAACTTGTTATTGACGTTTTAAAAGATTTCGAAAAAAATAAGAGGCAAGTAATTAGGTTTGTTACGGATAAACCAGCAAACATGATCAGTACATTGAAAAATAAAATAATACAATGAGGATGGTTACGGGGGTGGTAACCCACAACTGTAACGAAGTTGTTATAAATAATAAATAATGTTCAGAATAACTGACTTTAATATTAATAATTCTGGGTCCAAATGGACGTTAACATTTACACGTGAGGTGTGGAGTTCATACTTTACATTAGCAGTGCGTGATGGTCTCAACAATACTCATACAGCAAACCTAAAGCAAGCGAGACACAAATAGCAAAAAGCAGAGCACATAAAATTAATGGGAGGTCTAAAGCCGTCAAACTGAAAAAAGCAATCTTAGTGAAAGGACAAGATTAGGAAGTACAGTCTTATTCCCGAAAGGCTCTCGACTAAAAGACTATATATATGATGGCTCCGGTACTCTTGAACTTTCTCTCTCCGATAGTCAGTGGCAAATCGAAACACTCGAAGATTTATTAAAACACCCATACTTTGAAACAAAAAATTCCATCGAAGACTTGACTGCCAGGAAAATTTTTATAAAGAAGCGGATTCTAGCAAAGACATGATCAAAATTAAATGGAAAGAAGGAAAAGAATGTTAACTGAAAACAAAAAATATTTATTGTCGGCCATCTTGTTGATCTACAGTTCAGATCCTTCTCAGAACTGAAATCTGATATTAAAAACAGGAATGCTCTTTGTGAAACTAGGACTTAAAATGAAAACACTATCGAACGGGAAAACAACATTTTGCACAATTGATTTTGATTGTTCAGCAGTTTTAGGAATCCTCCCTTGTGGTGTCTTGTCAGATGAGGATGAAGAAATAAAATATGACAAACAATGGGACCAAATGGAGCATGCAGAACAGCCATTGAAAAAAACAATCTACTAGTAAAAGACCTTCATCCTAAAAATCCTCTAGAATAATTGCAAAGATAGAATTTCATAAGCATTACATAATAACGAAAAATCGACCGGAAATCAAAGTAACAGTTAAAGTCACATCCCTAGCTATCTTGAAAATTTTGCAAGATCGCCACACATTACAGCTTTTCTCAAGTCAAGTGAATTTGGAGAGTTTATTTCTGACGGTTTTAAAATAATAAAATCAGATCTATGAATATCGTTAAAGGAGGATTTTATTGAAGAAGTTTTATTTTTAAGAACCAATTATCTTGAATAAATTTATTACATATGCTCAGGAGTTCAAAGAGAAATTAGTTTAAAATTTAGGAAGAAAGTGAATTATATTTCGTTTTCTTTTTTTTTTTCAATAAAAAATTGCTTTAAATAAAATAATATTACGTATGTTCAGAGATCTTTTCAAAGATAATAATAAAAAAACTTTAGATGAAACTGAAATATAATTTTCCGTTTTTAAAAAAATAATAAAAAATAACAAAAATAAAAAAAAATAACTTTTTAATAAAATTATATTACATAAATGAACAGGCAGTTCATCGTTCAAAGAGGAATTAAATTAAAATTTAGGAAGTAGTGATTCTCTGTATTTCTTAAAAATCTTATTTTCTCTAAAATATTTTCTGTTTTAATTATAAGTTAATAAAGATGCCATTCACAAACATTCAATTTCATCATACCATAAAAATTTTGTAACAGAATTAATGATTTCATGTGTAAATGGAGAAGGAATTATAACAAGGATCGGAGCCGAACAATTTTAAAATGCCGGAGCCTGAGTCGGAGCCAGGCAACTATAAAATGCTGGAGCCGGAGTCGGAGTCGGAGCTGGTAATTTTAAAATGATGGAGCCGAAGTCGGAGCCGGAAAAAAATTTGCCGGCTCCGCAGCCCTGCAATTATGTATAAAACATGTAATTGGTATAGCAAAAATAGAGATTTACAATGTTTTTAGACCAAGAGAATTTGACCCTTTCAATTATTTAGTATTTACTCATATATAAATATATGTGTATTTGTAAAAATAACAATATAAATTATTTTCCATTTAATGTCGATTAAATATTAAGTAATTTCAGTGATACGAATGCTGAGTATGAGCATTCACAAACACTTACCAACACTCTTTGCTATAGCTTACAAATCAATTAGAAAATTTTCAATTAATTACAAGGTCCGTATTCTCTTGGTCTAAAAACATTGTAAATATCTATTTTTGCTACCATACCAATTATATGTTTCATGCATAATTGTGCGCCCGTGTTTTATTTATTAGATATTCTCCTTAGTAGTATAGAGTATCCTGAGATCTTTCCTTTCAAAGAGTTGTCCACCATGTTGAGCTGGAGTTCTCTTGTACTCTTGTATGATTAGTCGATTCTTTTCTATTGCTATTAGCTTCTTTGCGCCTAGGATTTCTTTTTTTTTCCGCTAGGTGCAAGGGTCGTCACATCTCGCCGTTACATATTAATTGGCGACCTTGCCAGGATTTTGTGGAATTTCTTGGGTTATGCTAGTATTACCAGATTCCCAGATTTTTTATAGGAGTATTATTTTTTCATTGTGATGTCCTCTGTTCCCTAGGCAAATAAAGTCTGCCTGGGAGCATAATGCTTCTCAACTTCATTTCAAGTCTTTTTCCTAGAATCAGTATTCTTTGGGGTAACCTGAGATATGGTGATAACTTCAGGTTCCACATCATCCTTACTTTGTTCAATCCGTAGTTCATTATAGCGTTCATTGGCCAAGCGTACTATTGGGTCAACATCCAACCTTGGCCAGTTAACCCCTTGTGATTCAGAATATAATCGCGCATTCTTTGTTCCACATCTGGCGGCAAATTATACAGGAAGTCGCGACGAAGGTTACCGTGCAACTGCATATCACACCGGGAAACACTCGGTTAGCCAATTGCTTTTGTCGTAAGGCAAACATATCAATGCTTTCCCCGGCCCTTCTCATAGCTAACACGAACTCCTATGATGTTTTTCTTTTTTCATTTTATGCTCATACTTCTACCATGTGATAAGTGCACTTCTCACAGCAGAATATGAGTCTTCATCTCTAGTATTCTGGCAATGCAATTCAGAATATGACCAGCCCAGATAATTACCCAAAACTATCAACCAGTCATCCGGTTCGTCTGGTAGGTGAGCTCACAATAGCTTTCAAACCTCTAGAAAAAAATTATTTAAATCTTGCCCATCATCAGGTATAAATTTAGGTGTTGGTGCAGCGTGCGGCCGAAACGCCTATGCATGCAAATGCGTCAGTAGAGTAACTGATTTGGTGATCATAGTTAACTGGGCCTGCATAGACTCCAAAGCATCTGGTCTCATAGCGCCAGAGTCCCAG
>JABUQX010003739.1:7500-25000 GCA_015478945.1 Trachelipus rathkii | reverse complement strand
TATATATATATATATCTCTATATATATATATATATATATATATATATATATATATATCTTTATATCTTTATATATTATATATATAATATATATATATATATATATATATATATATATATATATATATATATATATATATATATATTCTCAATTTTTTTACCGTGCTTTCCTCTGCAAGCTGTAGTCTGTGAAAGACAAGATTTGAATCCACAGTTTCATTTCTCTTACTCTTATATTCCCATTATCTACATTTGAGCAAATTTATTTTCATTAATGTTAATAGCTATAATTAAAATATATTAAAAGACACCTATATTAAGAGGTATCTTTTTAAATTGTTTGGTTATAGTTTTTTGTTTTCCTATTAACTTTCGCCTTCCAAATTATTTTCGTCACCCAGTTTTCATTATTCAGTCATCCACGGAAGTTTCACTTGATCTACTTTTTGTAAGTCTCTTACCACCATATTCTTCTACTTATCTTTCTTATTTGGGTATTGTAATATATAATATATTCTCGTTCATACTACCCAGCACGTCTCATCAAACCGATACTATAAACGTTGATACTTAATTTTCGAAATTTTCATACATAAGGCTCTGTGTTCATTTTCTCTAGCCATAAGACAAGCATAGTTTTTGACAAACATTTTCCTTAATTTTGAAAATCTCTTCCAGTCTCATTGCAAATTATTTATGATGAACGGCAGTGCGTCTTGAAGAACTCCAAAAGCGAAGTCGTCGGCCGTCTTTTTATATGCATATTTCATACAATGCTAAAAGATAAAATGATTAAAAGAGAAAGTAAAACTCCAGTATTTGATCTACGTTCATGCGTACATCTGTGTTCCCAAGACGACTCGCTTTCTTGAGTCGCATGACTCATGGTAGCCATGCGACTCAAGTCAGCGAGTCAGATTGGTTACGTAATTAAATTTTTTTTTTGTGTCACGAGGCGAGTAAAAAATAAAATACCTATTTGAGAAACTTAAAGTAATATATTTAACGGGTTTGGCGAGCACTGAGTCCTGAGTGGTAACTAATATTAAATCTAAACTAGCATTAAACGCTTTGGATTTTCAGAGAATTTCGCCATTACATTTGTTTCCAATTCGTTCATTTTTCACTTACTAATATTCTATGAATACTCATTCTACATAGTCCATTAAGCCTGTCTTCATTCATTGTGTTTCTTATCCAAGTCTTTACTCTTCGCAGAGTGCTGACAGACCTTTTAATGGTACTTGTTGAAAACAGTAGCACCAGTGCAATTAATAGACAGGTTTTTGATTTGAGGAAAAAAAGGGTCTGCTTCTTTAATGACTTCAGCAAGTTCCAAGTCTTTCAACTTTTGTTTATCCATTTTTTTTAACCAGCCACAAGGTATACCTAGGCTGGCCAGATTTTATTCAACCTAATGCGGGACAGTCATCTTCATGCCTAGGCTATACTTTATAGATTATACAGTATAGCCTGAATAGCCTATAGGCAAGCATATATTATATATTATAACCAAAAATAATTTAATCAAATTTAGTAGTAAATAAGAAATAACTCATTATAAGTCTAATAAATCAATATTTACTTACTTAATTTGAACCAGAATTGTCCTTGGACTTCACACTGTCCCGCATTGGGGAAAGATTTTTGCGGGACAAAAGATCTAAAAATAGTGAAATGCATGACAGTCCCGCAAAATACGGGACGTCTGGCCAGCCTAGGTATACCATAAGTCAATTTCGGTATGAATTTTGTTGATATAGAGATCATAAAACTCAGAAAAGCTTTTTACTTTCTCACGTAAACTGCCTACGAGAGCACCTAACATAAGAAATGGATGCAAATGAAGTAGATGAAATGTTGGCACGTTGTTTTCTGAAAATCTAGTCTCTAAAAAGAATGAGAGTGAGTCAAGATAAGGCATAAGTACAGAACGCTTCCAATATTCAGCAGAAGTTTTAGCAGGATTATTTGTTTTATGATGTTGGGATTGTACTTTTCTAGGCAGTGCAAGTTCTACTAAGAACTCGGCAGTAATAATATTGGCGGATAAGAGCAGATCAGCAGTTATTTGATCAGCAGTTTTGCAGTGGTCTTTGACAACTTTCAAAATTCTTTGGACGTGATCAGAGCACTGCATAAGATCAATATTTTTTGTTTGAATAATGCTAGCCACTGGTTCAACTAAAGCAAAATATTTAGCTATTACGGAAGAGGTAATAATGAAATTGGGTCTTCTTGTTGCCCAACAGTATATTAGGAAAGCTGTTTTTCCTGTTTGTTTGTTTTCTTCTTTTGGCAATTTCTAACCCTTCAACGATTTCTATCACATTTGTATGGAAAATAGCAATACTATGATATTTTTGAGTCCAACGGGTTTCACAAAGTTATGCAAGTTGGGAATGTATTTTCTTCTTAGGGTGGAGTCTCTGAAAAAGTTTATCATGTCTTTTATTGTGGCAATAGTGTTTCAAATTTCCGGGAAAATGTTTAGGTCATTAATGACCAAACTAAGCCAATGGCTTGCACAGTGAAAATATAATCCTTTTTATATTTTTCCCGCAGTTTCTTTTGAACTCCATGTTCTTTACCTGCCATTGCTGTGCAGCCGTCGTACCCCTGACCAACGCATAGACACGGATCCAAACCTTTTTTTTCTAAAGACAAATCAATCGTTTTGGCAATGGTTTACCATCCATACCTTCAAGAACTTTAAACCCCTAAGAAATTTTTCTCGCCCATTCATTTTTTCAAGATCGAAAAACCTCAATCCGGTAGATAATTGTTCATTGCCAGATAAATCCGCAGTTTCATCGGCCAATATGAGTAGACACCAACTTTTTTATGCATCCGCGACATTCTGTTTTTTAATGATAATTCCACACAAATTGATAAGTTCATTTTGAATCATCGGAATCGTTCAGACTGTATTCTTCTGTCCTTGAATATGCTCTTTCAATTTCACATCACCATTACTCGAAGTTTAATCAGGTCTTCAAAAAATTCCCTCATGCAGGCCTATGCCTCTTAAAGGTAATTCTTGGGCTCCGCAGAAAATTATGGTCTTCAAAATTTCTGTAATATTTCTTTTAATTTCTGAATTGTTTTTTGATATGCTGTCTGCAGCTAAATATCAACGGGTACGCCTTCCATAATTGATTTAGCAGCTTGGGCAGCCGCCAAATGTTATCGACATACTGAGAGCTCTAGCAGAGAATACTGTCAGATGAAGCTAGCTGTATAAAAGCACACAGCTAGTTGACTTCAAGCCAATATGAAAACAGAGTTGTATGGAAAAACTTTGTCTAACATCAAGTGGAGTGGTAAGATTAGCAACATTTGATACTGCAACAGAACTAGAAATCAATCCCTTATTTTTCAGAATATCCTTTCCAGAGCCTTTGGTTCCATTGACTGACACTGTTGCCAAAGATCTCTCTACAGATCAGGCTTATGGTTACAGGATAGCTCAGGCCATAAGGAACGGTGTACTTCCAACTGATCTGGAATTATTTGAAATTGGTCCTGTAAACCACTCTCGGTGGTTAACAACTGCAAATAGGATTTGTCGCATATGGGTTTCAAAACATGGCCTTAAAGGCAACAACTTGAAGATCTTACAACTGCTTGTGGAATACGTTGTTGGCGTTTATTATTCCTGCTGGTTTACAATCAAATCTAAATTCTCTTGGATGGAATAACCTCGCCACATTCTTTATCAATTTAAGCTCCTAAAATCTCAGAAGAGGGCAGTGTCAGATATTATTTTGCCAACAATCCAACGTTCATCGTGGTTCGCATTTAGTAAAATGGTGTTTCAGACACTTTTATGCTCGGAAAACCAAGAAGAAAGGGAAGCAGTGGTTCAGAAGATAATTGAATTAAAGAATGAAAATGATGATACACCAGAAGACCTATCTGGTTGGCCTAGGAAAATACCTGCAGTAAATCCAAATGCAACTTACCCTATGGAACTGGTAGACTGGTCAGAAAAAGTATATGAACCTCCACTCTTCCACTTACTTGTAAACTCAAAATATCAGAAATAAGAAAGTTTTTTGAAGAGCCAAGGCAAGTTCCAAAGTGGTCATATCAGGGACAGTCCATAGAGAGGTGTGTGAAACAAGTATCAGAGGCTTCTGGCCAAGTCTATACTCATGAGAAACGAGAAGGATTCATTAGAGGCCAGGAAGCAAGCAGAAAAATGATGTCTAGGAATGAATCGAAGCAAGATTTGATGAATATTGTTGGTTGAAGCTTTTTACATTTTTTACAATGTGTTTTCAGTGTTTGATAATAGAGCCAAAATATAAATAAAATTGTTTGAGTTCATTAAACCACTTTTTGAGCAATATTTATTGGAGTTTATATTAAGTATCCCCTTTTTTCGGAAATTTCAATATACATTATAATCAAGCACAAATTTATCAAGGTAACTGTTTATGAATAAGGAAAAACCTTTTAAATTAGGATATTACACATCAAAAGGCACATTTTTGGACCCCCGCATTCACAAAAAACACGAACTTTTATTTTTGCCCTACAAATTGACACGCCCTGAATGGCACGGTGTTTATGCTGTATTGTAATTAGTATTTGTGATGTTTCGGAACCAGGATTCAACTCTATATCTCCGGTTAATAGGAGGAGTTGGGGTGCACACACCGGGCTTACATACCAAAAGCTCCAAAAGGTGGGGAAATAGTATAAGCGGAATTCTATGAACCCAGCTGAAGTTGGGGTGATGATCACGAGGATCGCACCTTTATAATACACAAAACCGGTTTCCATATTTTACTCAAGTTTGTTTCTGAACAATAAACATATTTCCATTTTATTTTTTTACACCAAAGATTCCCATTTAACTGGCACTTGTAATAAACCTATGACGCATGGGCGTATACAGGGGGGGCAGGGGAGCACTTGCCCCCCCTAAATCTTGGCGAAAAAAATGAACCTTATATGTTTGCCAGACGACGTTTTTAAGGGTTTATTAGTAGAAAAACTGAAAAAGATACTTCAATCGATAGACAATTACGTAGTAATTAATAATTACTAACGTATTATAAACTTACATTTTTTCTAAAGAGTTTTAATGTGTTTCATTTTCATATTGGCTTGAAGTCAACTAGCTGTGGGCTTTTATACAGCTAGCTTCTTCTGACAGTATTCTCCGCTAGAGCTCTCAGTATGTCGATAACATTTGGCGGCTGCCCAAGCTTCTAAATCAATTATGGAAGGCGTACCCGTTGATATTTTTAGCTGCAGACAGCACATCAAAATACAATTCAGAATTTAAAAGAAATATTACAGCGATTTTGAAGACCATAATTTTCTGCAGAGCACATGAATTACCTTTAAGAGGCATAGGCCTGCATGAGGGAATTTTTGAAGACCTGATTAAACTTCGAGTAATGGTGATGTGAAATTGGAAGAGCATATTTAAGGATAGAAGAATACAGTTTGAACGATTCCGATGATTCAAAATGAACTTATCAATTTGTGTGGAATTATCATTAAAAAACAGAATGTCGCGGATGCATAAAAAAAGTTGGTGTCTACTCATATTGGCCAATGAAACTGCGGATTTATCTGGCAATGAACAATTATCTACCGGATTGAGGTTTTTCGATCTTGAAAAAATGAATGTGCGAGAAAAATTTCTGGGGTTTAAAGTTCTTGAAGGGATGGATGGTAAACCATTGCCAAAACGATTGATTTGTTTTTAGAAAAAGAAGGTTTGGATCCGTGTCTATGCGTTGGTCAGGGGTACGACGGCTGTGCAGCAATGGCAGGTAAAGAATACGGAGTTCAAAAGAAACTGCGGGAGAAATATAAAAAGGATTATATTTTCACTGTGCAAGCCATTGGCTTAGTTTGGTCATTAATGACCTAAACATTTTCCCGGAAATTTGAAACACTATTGCCACAATAAAAGACATGATAAACTTTTTCAGAGAC
Organism: Trachelipus rathkii; assembly: GCA_015478945.1. Lineage (NCBI taxonomy): Eukaryota > Metazoa > Arthropoda > Malacostraca > Isopoda > Trachelipodidae > Trachelipus > Trachelipus rathkii. The sequence goes on along the minus strand of JABUQX010003739.1, from coordinate 19,040 downwards.
TCCACCCTAAGAAGAAAATACATTCCCAACTTGCATAACTTTGTGAAACCCGTTGGACTCAAAAATATCATAGTATTGCTATTTCCATACAAATGTTAGAAATCGTTTTAGGTTAGAAATTGTCAAAGGAAGGCAACAATCAAACAAGAAAAACAGCTTTTCTATTATACTGTTGGGCAACAAGAAGACCCAATTTCATTATTATACCTCTTCCGTAATAGTTAAATATTTTGCTTTAGTTGAACCAGTGGCTAGCATTGTTCAAGCAAAATATTGATCTTATGCAGTGCTCTGATCACGTCCAAAGAATTTTGAAAGTTATCAAAGACCACTGCAAAACTGCTGATCAAATAACTGCTGATCTGCTCTTATCCGCCAATATTATTACTGCCGAGTTCTTAGTAGAGCTTGCACCACCTAGAAAAGTACAATCCCAACAGCATAAGACAAATAATCCTGCTAAAACTTCTGCTGAATATTGGAAGCGTTCTGTACTTATGCCTTATCTTGACTCACTCTCATTCTTTTTAGAGACTAGATTTTCAGAAAACAACGTGCCAACATTTCAAATCCTTCATTTTACATCCATTTCTTATGTTAGGTGCTCTCGTAGGCAGTTTACGTGAGAAAGTAAAATGCTTTTCAGAGTTTTATGATCTCTATATCAACAAAATTCATACCGAAATTGACTTATGGTATACCTTGTGGCTGGTTAAAAAAATGGATAAACAAAAGTTGAAAGACTTGGAACTTGCTGAAGTCATTAAAGAAGCCGACCCATTTTTTCCTCAAATCAAAAACCTGTCTATTAATTGCACTGGTGCTACTGTTTTCAACATGTACCATTAAAAGGTCTGTCAGCACTCTGCGAAGAGTAAAGACTTGGATAAGAAACACAATGAATGAAGACAGGCTTAATGGACTATGTAGGATGAGTATTCATAGAATATTAGTAAATGAAAAAATGAACGAATTGGAAACAAATGTAATGGCGAAATTCTCTAAAAATCCAAATCATTTAATGCTAGTTTAGATTTAATATTAATTACCACTCAGGACTCAGTGCTCGCCAAACCCGATAAATATTACTTTAAGTTTCTCAAATAGGTATTTTATTTTTTACTCGCCTCGTGACACATAAATTTTTTTTTTTATTACAACTGTTGTAGACTTGTTATTTTATAAATAACTTTTTTTATTCTATGATATTTTTTATTAACCTTTGAAAAGGAAATTTTTTTGAGTTTAACCAACCCACACCGTCTATTGATCAGTGCGAGTAAGGACAAGGACATAAATCACCCAATCATTGCTAACCCCTAAGTCAAATCCTTCGTACACACACACACACACACACACACACACACACACATATATATATATATATATATATATATATATATATATATATATATATATATATATATATATATATATATATATATCACTCAACCTTTGCCCCCACTAAATGAAATCCTGCCTACGCCCATGGTATGACGTATTATGCTATAAAAGCATATGTACGAGTCTCTTGTATCTATTTATTTATTTTATTTTTTTACAGTTGTCACCACCGCTCACGGGCAGAGCACTATTCAAGGAATGGTGTTGAACGCCTCAAAAATTCATTTAACGCAAATTACGCAGATGAGCACAGACGCTGGCTTTAAAGTGAGGGAGATTAAATTGAGTAGGAAACACAAAAGATGGAAGAGAATTCCACAGAACAGAGGTGGCACGAAAGAAGGAAGTACCTCAGCGAACTAGTCTGGAGTTATTAATATCAACACAAAATTCATGTGCCGACGCAGCACCCCTGTGATTTGATTGAGCGATTTGAAAGAAAGCTAGACATAAGTAAGCAAAAATAAGGAGGAAACCCAGAGGAAGGGAGCTTGGAGAGCAGTGACGCGTGCCATACCCGGTCAAATGCTTTGGATATATCAAGCGCCACCACGCAAGTCTCCCCGTAGTTCCTAATAGCCGAAAACCATAAATCTGTTAAATGGAAAGTAAATCGCCAGTATACCTCGAGCGCCGAAAGCCGTACTGGCGATTGGAAAGATGGGAATGAGATTCCAGATGGTCTAAGAAGTGAGAGTTGAGAAGGGTTTCAAAGATCTTAGATAGAAAACAAGTTAGAGCTATAGGGCGATAGTTAGAAGGATCAGAGCGACTTCCTTTTTTCGGAATAGGTTGGACATATGCAAGCTTCCAACACTGAGGGAAAGTGCTAGTATTGAGGCATAGAGAATATAGTTGAATGGAAGCACGGAAGCAGGGAAGCACACTCCCTCAAACTCGGGGAGGAATGCCATCCCGGCCACCCGCCTTCCTTACGTTCATAGATTTTAGGAGCCCATGCACCCGATCAAATGTAATCACAGACAAAGGCATAGAACACTTGAGAGGAGAAGGAAGAGGAAGAGGAATGCCAGAATCGTCCAGGGTTGAGTTAGAGGAAAATAGGAGGCCGAAGAGATTGGCCTTTTCAGTTGGAGTATTAGCAACAGAATCTTCAGACCGAATAAGAGGAGAATAGGATGATTTACAGAAGTTGTTAGAGATGTTTTTGGCAAGAGGCCAGAAAGATTTGTCAGTAGGAAAACCAAGGAAGTCAGCGCACTTTCGTTTAATGAGAGTCCACTTTGCTCGTCGAAGAGTATCCCTGCAACGATTTCTAGCTGAATGAAAATTAGCAAGAGTGATAGGAGAACGAAATTTTTTCCACCCCCGATACGCACTGTCTCTAGCCTGAATGGCCAGAGAACAAGCACGATGGAACCATGGATTATGAGGAGAGAAATATTTAGTCAAAGAAGGAATGAACCTGCTCATCCCGTCAACGATTACAGCTCCCACATTATCAGAGTCAAAGCAGTCACTCCAATTATCGTTAGCGTAGAAGCAACGCAATGCCCCCAATCGGCCCGATCAAAGTGCCAGAAATAACGCATAGAGCAGGATGGAGCTGTTGGAGAGAAAGTATTAAAATTAAGAGATATAAAGTTGTTGTCAGATTTACCGGTAGGAGCGAAGGTGGTGTATTTATAGAGAGAAGGACTAGTGGTGAAACATAGGTCAAATGTGTTCAAGAATTGGTTGGGACGATCCGGAATGTGTGTAGGTTCTTTAATTAGTTGCTCCGGATCGTTGAGAATACTGAATGATTCGGCTTCCTCCCTACCTAAATCAGTATGAGAGGAGCTCAACCATTCAGTGTTGTGTACATTGAAATCTCCTAAATAGAGGATCTCAGATCTCAGTAGATGAGAAAATATAGCTGTCTCGTGAGAAGTAGTAAGATAATCAAAAAAGGCATTAAAATCTGTTCTGTTAGGAGAACAGTAGCAGAAGCACAAAATTATTGTAGTAGAAGGAAGAAAGAATTTAGGTCACAGAACATCGAAGTTAGGAGATTCGAGATTCTTGAGACGTGTTACAAGAGTGTTTATGTTTACATAGGCACATACTCCACCCTTCAGGCAGAAATTATGAAATAAGTTATAGTTGGATATATTAAACGAGTTAGAGGATGAATTCTTAGCCATCTGGCTCTCAGACAAGAGCAAAAGATTAGGGTTAGAGTTAGAGAGGTGGTATTCCGCGGATGAGAGTTAGAGTGCAAGCCACGATGTTAGTAAAGTCAATAGAAAGCCCGCGCCTCTGCAAATCTGCCATCATACACGCACACACAACCACAAAAAAAAAATAAATAAATAAAAAATAACAGAAGCAAACAGACAAAAACCAAAGGAGAAATGAGGGTAAAATTACTCGTATGCTAAAACGTAAATTTAAAACTGTAAATTTTAAAACGCTAAAACCCTATTTACAGTAATATATATATATATATATATATATATATATATATATATATATATATATATATATATATATATATATATATATATATATATATATATATATATATATATATATATGCAATATATATATATATATATATATATATATATATTATATAAATGTATTTAGTAAGAGTATAAAAATACATTAACTCTAACATTTATAACAATAATACAAAGCCTCAAGTCTATTGATCAAGTTTGGGTTCGATTATATTATTTATACCCATACACTAGAATACGTGCCCACTACACTGGATTAAATACTTAATAGCCTAAACAGATGGAACAATTAGACTTAAAAGCTCTGCTTAAAGAATAATTAAACAAACATTAAAATAATTGACAAAAATTAAATGAGTAAAAAAATTAAAAAGTTTTAAAGTACTTGTTAACTATTCGTATGTAAAGGAAGAGTCGGTTCCATGTAGATAGTAGTTAGTAATAATAATAGTAATAATATCTGAAGCACCACTTAAACTTAACCAATAGGAGACAACTGTTATTCCACTTTCTTGGCAGTGGAAACTTTGGCTCTGGAGAAAATATCCGAGAAAGTTAAAGTTCCACCAAAGACGAGGAAGGAAACCATCCAATGGTAAAAGGTAAAAAGATTACTGAAGTAGAAAATAGAAAATAACAAAGACATGAATTTTCTTAAGGTGAGGACCAAAGTCACTGTAAGGGCAGCACATTCTGATGTCAGAGTAAACACTGAACTGATGCAAATATATTGTGTGAGTGTGTTCCCGAGAAGGAGGAGCCAAAGTCTTGGTATCGATGATAAATACGGTACAACAGATAATTCTGGCAGAGGAAGTGATGTATTAAACTTCAAAACATGTTCGTAAAGGCTCGGAGATGTTAATAAAAATGCGGGTATCAAGAGAGCATGGATGTAAAATGATGCCTCATTCGAATGTTTGCCTTATTTTGTATAAAAACATTTCTTGATAGATGCCCATTCGAGCATACAAGAAAAGAACAAAAGTCAAAATAAAAATGCCCTACAGCCAAGTGACGAAGTCGGTTTGATAATCATCCGCATTTTCAATAATATTCTCAGCCGATGTCAGAGTGCAAACTATTGTTCCAATAGTAATCATGATGACAGATGCATATTTGCGAACCGTGTATCGTCTCCCCAGGACAATCATTCCCATTATCATGCTGGCAATAAGGCCTCCACTTCTGAAAATTATATGCAAAGATATTGATATTCTGTAATCAAATGACAAACTGTTGGTCAAGTTGACAATAAAGAAGAGTCCAACGGGAACAAGGTAGTCTTTAACAGGAATAATATTGGATATCCTTCCAAATTTACTTATGAAAATAAATCCATGTGATCCAATAAATAGAAACTGTGAAAAAGTGATAACGTTACCACTCCCAGGTTCATCTTTTACTAAAAGCTCTAAGAAGAAGCGTTTACTTTTATATTTAATTCTCCTTCATTTTTATATTTTCCACGTACCTAAGCGCAGTCTTTCTACACTCCTCTATTTTTTATCCGTTCTGAGTTCTGACATCTGGTATTTTTTTTAGCCCACTTCCGTACTTCTACGAGTGATACCAAAACTTCATTGATTTTTGATTATTTAGCTTTAATCTTCCTGTTTAATATATTTTTGAACTGCCTTCCTTGAAATATTTTTTACATTGTTGAACATATCACATTCTCTCTTTTTTATTTTTCGCATTAAACATTAACCTCATTTTTAAATATATTATTATTATTATTATTATTATTATTATTATTATTATTATTATTATTATTATTATTATTATTATTATTATTATTATTATTATTATTATTATTATTATTATTATTATTAGTATTATTATTATTATTATTATTATTTACAGGGTAGTGACGGATATTTTGAATACACTTCACGGCCTTTTTATTTTCATTATCTTCATAAGAAGTACAAATAAAAGGATAATGTTAGTGGAAGCCTGGAAGAAAGTGTTAACGACAGCTAGACGCAAAATGGAAAAAAAGAAATCGAAACAAGAGGACGTCAATGTTCAGTTTCTGAATCATTCTGAAACTGAGAATGTAGTTGTGAGCATCAGTGAAACTCAAAAAAAAATTTAATTTTTCTTTTTCTTTACAGAACTAAAATGAATAACTTTTATTAAAAGTGAATTCAAACGTGAAAATCTGTTTCTTCGAATTTTACAAATAATACTGTTCAACAAATATAAACTTTTCTTTGTTTAAACGAAACTGAATAGCTGAATAGTATAGTATTTTTTGTGCTGATTTCAAATACGCCAAAAGTATTTCTGTTGAGTATAGTATTTTAGTCACTAAACTAAGATATTTTATAGGAACAGAAAACATATATAACGGTAACATAATAATACCTTACATGTCAGCATGTTAACCTAAAATCTACTACTATAAAAAAAATATGAATAATTTGGTAGGCTTTATTTTTATTATTATTATTATTATTATTATTATTATTATTATTATTATTATTATTATTATTATTATTATTATTATTATTATTATTATTATTATTATTATTATTATTATTATTATTATTATTATTATATATATATATATATATATATATATATATATATATATATATATATATATATATATATATATATATATATATATAACTTTATATATATAACTAATATATATATATATATATATATATATATATATATATATATATATATATATATATATATATGTATATATATATATAACTAACTATCTTCTATAACCTCTTTCTTTATATATCATATCAAACATTTAATGTAAATGATGATGCATATGCGTTTATGGAGAAAGTCGGCAATAATGCATTCCTGGTGCAAAAAGGTTTCAAATATTTATGTATGAGGCCAAAAACGAAGCGACAATTGGAGCAGGGGAAAATTCAGTTTAGACCATAAAATATTTCAAAAAAGTTACACAACGGAAAAAACATACTAAATCAGTACATTTAAGCAAAATATACAGATGAAAGACGTATGTACCATGGAAACCAAAAATTTAGAGAGAAGGAAGGGAGGTATAACAAAAACAAAGCAAAACACCTGTTTTAGCCATTCATGTATATACATTATGCATACCGCAACTCGGTCTTGGATTTGTAAAAAGGATGCGACAATCGGTATAAATTACCATCTGAACACCAAAATGACGACATCCCTCACAATGAAAGTAATTTTCAAAGAAAGCGTATTTATTGATAATGTAGAGTTTAATTTCATTACTTATTCTAAAATTACTGCATTAAAGATAAAAAAAAAAATTCATGATACTTTTGAGATATACATAGATATGTATTTAATTTTAATTTAATTTTTATGTTATTGAATTGTTCCAAAACGAATAAACATTATACCAAAGATATTTTAAATTTCCTTTCTAGTTAAAAAGTGGAAGAATGTACAGACATTTTGGTAGATAATTTTCAGATCATGGATTGTGATTATGAAAGTAATTCATGAAAGACTTTAGATTAGGGCTGACCGAGTACCGGAATTTTTCGCACGGCAGCACGCACCGCACCACAACAAAAGTAATTTTTGTCGCACCGCACCCTTATATTTTAAAATCTCACCGCGCCAGGATACTACAATTGTGTACAACACCGCACCGCACCAGAATGAGCGCATCACGTACCGCATATGGTGGGTCTGCCAACCCTATTTTAGAATGATAGGCTATAAAAAGTGCATATAGACTATTCAAAAACTCGAAGTATTATAGAATAAATAGCGAGAGAGAAGCCCGAGTATGGCGTGTGCAATGTTGTTTGTTCTCTCGAGATGTAGAGATCTATTTGTAATGAAGTATTATTGCAATATCACAATGAAATAATGCTTCAAAATATTATACACAATATCTTTTTCACGAGATAGGTTGACAGCATTTTGCGTTTGATATTTTCGTGCGAAGAGTGACGGAGTCTGTGAAATAAGCAGAGATCTCACACTCCGTAATAAGGGCTCTTTATCATATATTCGGTCTTACTTCGTCTAGGTATTATGATCGTGTTCACGGTTATGGTTAATTGATATCAGCTCTTTATTTGTGATGGGGAAACTTTATTAATCGTTCTAGAGTATATTCTTTGTTGATCAGTATGATAATATAATCCACATTGTTTGTGATACAATTTTACTTAAATATTACCTCAGGTTTGGGTGTAAAATAACTCTTTATCGTTTTGGAGATATGGGTTTTGATAAGGTAGGAATAGGTTAAGAATTTGCATGCTAATTTAGTTACTTAACCAGGTGTTAAGTCACCTTGATCTGTGTAGGTTAGCATTTTATTCTGCTACGACTGTCGTCTTGGTTTGCCTTTGCTATCATTAAATATTCTTTTAGTTCAAGTTTATGCTATGTTAGCTTTAATAAATTTCTGTGAAACTGTTTGTTACGTTAGAGTTACTTTCGCTGTCTCTGGTATGATATATTTTATACTCTGCAATTATGTTGTGATGAATTTTAGTTAAATGTTACTGTGTTCAGTCGTCATAGATTAACTTTAATATGTTAGAGTTATGCTTGAAAAAGTAGATTAGGTTATCTGTTTGCATCCCACTGGGTCGTTTGACTTCTGCTTCCTATCTTGTGGTAGTTAGCTCGGTGGTAGACTTTGTTTAATAGTTGAACTGCTTTATTTCCTGCTTAATGCACTTCGTTGTTTATGTTTGTCCTTTTGGGTTCATTTATTTTCAGACCAATCTTCATGTTATGTTATGTTTGCTTTATTAATGTGGAAACTTTATCTCATGTTAGATCACTTTCGCCTGCTCTTGTATAAATCATCTTTAACCACTTGTTGTGAATAAACATTTTTGACTAAATGTCATTATCTGTGTGTACCGGGTGTATAGATTAATTGTAAACATCAACAAAATGTTATGAGTTATGCATTGATTTAATAATAGTCAATGATTAGTTTTCGTTATTTGCATATCATTGTTAGGCGTTGCTTTTATCATGATGGTTCAAGTTTGTGGCACGTACCATTTGTGTTTAATGTACAAAGTTTACTGTCTGCTTTGAAGACTGCGTGTTATGGGTTGTGTCCTGGGCAATATACTGTCTGTCAATAACTAATAATATTTCTCCTTATGTATGTCAGTTTAACCTGCTAAGTGTAAACTAGCGTTTATTTTTATGTTGAAAGATTCTATTTGTATTATGCTTAGCATACTTTCGACTGGATCTGTACTGATATTAACCAATGTCTCGTGGTAAATATTTTGCTAAATGTTAACTGTTGCACTGGGAGTGCTTAGTGTAAAGATTTAACGTTAATGCTGTTAGAGTTATGCTTTGAATTTTAAAGTAAGATCATATGGTTTAGCGTTTTTGCAATACCTTTGTTAGTTGCTTTACTGGTGGTAAGTGTGGAACTTTGTTAATGTTTAACAGTTTTATTACGTAGCTTACATGATAGTGATCTCTGTTTGTTTGTCTTATGTTGTGCATTTAATTTTTCTTAGTCTTGCAGTGACTGTTTTTATGTCTAGCTCTGTTGTTTTAGGTTAAGATGGATTTGGCCATAAGTAAGAACCGAGCACTATACACCTGAGAGTTATTGAGTTTTCGTTTTATGTATATAGTTTGAATATTTAAATATAAATAATGAATAAATAACTTGATATTTATATAAGCAAAGAACTTAATATAGAATATTCAAAAACACAAAAATTTTGAATTAATAAACAGGTTTGCATCCCGTATATTGACTTTTTTTAGAGCAACTGATATTATCTGTCATACTAGTATTATCATCAAGATATTCACCCGAGGATGCAATCGAATTACCGATGAATTGTAAACCTTCACTTACTCGGTGAGCGGAGGCGCTCTGCCCTGGATTCATTTACTAGATGCTCTGTGATATTTATGTGATTTACTGTGCTTTTTAGGTGTAATGGTAATATAAACGTCTTTAAGCCTCAATGTCTGTCGATTTCCGGTAAACAAATTCTTTGGACCTTTGAATTCCGAGTTAATCAGATTTTTTACGAATTTTTATAGATATATTACAAGATAGATGTCATGATGATGATATATAGTAGCTGAGTTATTGTTATTATATGATTAGTATATGTGAGTAATACTAATAGTGATCACTTACTAGTGTGAGTATACGCTCATACCCTATCTAAGTCTGAGAATTTTAATCATTTACGCTAATAATCTAACTAGCTGTAAATACTATGTTAATTTATATTAAGACATTCTATTTATACCCAATAAATTTGAGGGTACCAGTTCTTTTAAAATACTCTTTTTTTTTACACCTTCTTATGTTTTGAAGGAACTTCAGTGTTTAGTCATCATGTATGACTGTCTATATTATCTATTATTTTTCACGTATATGTCATGGTTTTTCTCCTTTTTGTGAAACATTATATATTCAATCATTCCTTATTATACTCATACTAGCATATGGTTTTCCATAACACTTTCCATATAATTCTACCACTCATATAAATGAACTGGAAATAAATGAATATCGTGTGGAGATATAATCCGGATCTACTACTTCAATTGTATATGAGTTAGTATCTTACTTTACCATAGCGGTGATACGGTTTGTTATATATTTACATGACCTCCATATAGAGATAACCTAAAGAATACAAGCTCGCTTTAGTCCAGTTGATTGGTCTCAGTCAGGCTAGCTTTTTACTCACACAACGTACCCTTTCAAAAAGAGGCTGCTACTATTCTCTTATTATTACAACATGTCTCTCTTTCTGTGACGGTCTTTCTAGGTTTCGGGCGGGAGGCATTATGCCTCATTGCGAATCCTTTCTGGGGCTGTTCGCCGTAAAATTGCATTAGAACGAAGAGTTATTCATCTTCGGTTGACACTGTTAATGTTTAGTGGTAGAGTTGGAGTGAAGAAGCTGAACTTGGGACAGAGGATACATTTGTAAGACAATGCTAATTTCGTCGAGAAAAGATCAGTTAAATAGAAGACAGAGTGAAAAGTGACAGTCTTAGAGAATAATAGTAGTGTTATGAAGCAATGGAAGCGGTGAGAGGGGAAGTTATCACAACGATAAAAATAAATCTACCTTATTTTTCTAGAATAGTCTTAGTTTGTGGGGCTCTAAGTCGTAAGTTATAAGTGTATAAGTAATAAAGTAAGTTTAGCACGTAATTTACTAAGTAAAAAAAGTATTTATTGTATTTTGCAAGAGATTATATATTAGGTTATTTCATGGTTTTAATCTAGTGCCACTGTTTTCTAATATGCTTTTGGATAATCTGCTCTTATTGTTCTGCGATATGTTTCTCTTTGTATAACCCTTTGGTTATATATAGAGTTTATTGAGAGGATATGTGTTGTCATATTCTGTTCATGGGTCAGTTGGCATACTCTCATTCTTTTATGCCAATATTTTATTGTTTCCTTTGGGATTTCTTATTTCTATATTTAATCTTCGTGGAGGAAAGTTATCGTTATTCAATCTAAGACATTCCATAATTACGGTAGTATAGGAATCAATTGAAGGTAATGATCGGGTTGAAATTGATGGGTACATGAAAACCTGACTATTAGTCTTCCAGTTACTTTGGATGGGAGGCGAAGAGCCTTAAAATCTTGGGGGGTGGTTATGTAGGTTGAGAAGTAACTCAGTGTATTATCGAAGTTATGCA
>JABUQX010003739.1:0-5000 GCA_015478945.1 Trachelipus rathkii | reverse complement strand
CCTACACAAACTAAAGGCAGAAACAGCATCCCTTGTGCTACGAGGACGTCGTTAAAGGTGGAGGTACGCTGAGGTGTACACGTTCCCTCGGCACCTTTGCCGCTGCGTTACCTATAGAAAAGAGATAAAGCACCAACATCGCGCCGCTTTGTCATTAAGATAGAGGTTCAAGTGAAGTGGAAAGTACGAACAGTTTATAAGTTCTTTTGGCTTTGCACTCGACGCTCTTGTCCAAAATCTCGGTGAAGCAGAGCCCCCCCCAGATATAGAAGAGCAGTATTCTTTCATACAAGGTCGGTATAAGGCTTTGTATATTTTCTGAAGCAAAATTCAGTCTCGCAGTCTAAAACGAACTCCAGCTTCTTTTTGAGGCCTTGCCCTAGCATAATCACTGTCATGCGACGTTTCAATTACATTTTTTGTTTATGTTAAGGATCACAAGGATGTTTTATATTCGTCAACACGGAAGATCGAGAGAACCACTCGAAGATGTATTAGGAAAGTTGGAAGGGGTTTTAGAGGGAGATTGTAGAAGTTGAGTTTTTAAGAATTAAATTTCACAAGGTTGAGACGACCTTACCCGGAAATTCTATCCTGATAAGCGAGAATAGAATCGGAAAGATTAAGACGAGAGGCAATTTAGAAGTAAAAAAGAGTTAGCAGATTTGAAATGAGTAAAAGAAGAGGGTCGAGTCATCGCATACGAGTGGATAGAGTTAGATGTGGGGGTGAGAAGATTAGTGAATGTTCTGTAATGAATATTTAAAGAATAATCTCTAAAGAACAGAACCTTTGGAAACACCACAATTAACAAGAATATTAGAAGAAGTCGCCCCGTCAAAAACAGCCATATTGAACGATTTGAAAGAAACTAGACATAAGTCCAGCAAAGTGGTAAAGGAGGAAACCCAAAGTAAGGGAGCTTGAGAGTCAGTGACGCGTGCATTCCTCGGTCAAATCGCTTTGGGATATGGCAAGCGTCTACCTTCTTGCAAGTCTCGCCCGTAGTTCCTAAGGGGCGGAAAACAATTATAAATCAGTAAGATAGGAAAGTATATCGTCTAGTAGATCTCGAACGCGTTAAAGCCATACTGGCGATGAATTTAGAAAGTGAATTGAGATTCGCAGATGATCTAAGAAATGAAGAGTTGAGAAGGGTTTTCAAAGATCCTAGATAGAACACAAGTGAGAGCTCTGTATCCTATAAAAAGATCAGTTATTGCGGCTACCTTTTTTCGACATGCGTTGGACCATAGTGCGTGGCTTTTCCATTATCACTGAGGAAAGTTGTTAGTTTCAGACATACTGAGATTATTAGTTTGAACAAGGGGCGGGGTCAGCACGGAAGCACACTCCCTCAATATACTCGGGAGGAATGCCATCCGGCCACGCGCCTTCCTTAACGTTCCGTAGATTTCAGGAGCATGCATTCCGATCGAATGTATTCACAGGCAAGGATAGAACCTTTGAGAAGAGAAGGAGGCTTTGGATGAGGAATTGGCTAGAATTCGTCAGGGTTTGAGTAGATGGAAATATATATTTGAGCCGAAGAGATTTGGCCTCTTTCAGTTGGAGATTAACACAGAAAACCATTCAGAGCGATTTATAAGAGGAGGAAAGAGCAGATTTTACAGAAGTTGTTAGAGATGTTTTTGGGGCAAGAGTCAGAAAGATTTGCAGTAGGTAACCAAGGAGGTTTAGCGTCTACTTTCTTTGATGAAAGCTCGCTTTGTTCGTCGAAATGTATCCCTGCAACGATTTCTAGGCTAATTGAATGTAAATAGCAAGAGTGATAGGAGAAAGGGAAAGGACAAGGGGGTTGTGGGGGAGGAGAAATTTTTCCACTCCCGATATCCACTGACTGTCTTTAGCCTTAATGGCCAGAGAAAAGCACGTCTGAACATGGTTATTCATGAGGAGAGAAAGAACTTTAGTCGAAGAAGGGAATGAACCTGCTCATCCCCATCAGGATTACAGCTCCCACCTTATCTGCAGAAAGAGGTCGAAGCGTCACCAGAGACAAAGCAGTCATTCCCAATTATAGTTTGCGTAGAAGCAACGTAAGGGCCTTCCAATCGCCCGCAATAAGTCAGATTATAAAAACGAGTTATTGGGCAGATGTTGAGCTGTTGGAGAGAGTCATTATAATTTAAGACGATATAAGGGTTGTGGTCAGATTTACACCAATAGAAGCGAAAGTGGTGTATTTTAAGAGAGTAGGACTAGTGTGAAACATAGGTCAAGCGTGTTCAAGATTGGTTAGGACGATCCGGAAAGTGTGTGTTTCTTTAATTCGTTGCTCCAGATCGTTGAGAATGCTGAATGATTCGGCGCTCCTCCCACCTAAATCGGTATGAGAGGACCTTAATTATATATATATTCTTTATTGCATCTTTTACTATATTATATTGTTATGTTATACTAGATATAATGTCTACTACATATATATTTATGCATAGAGTTATATCTATTTATATTTATATATATATATTCATTTTTTTTATATTATTATTATTATTATATATACTATTATATATTATATTTATTTATCATCTTCCTCCTCCATTCCCCAGACTGGGGTGAGGTTTTTGTTTGGGGCGGGTCGTTGGGTGTGGGGTTGCGTCGATGGTCATATTACTCATATATTTTTTTCTATATTATAATATTCTCTTCATAATTATATTTCATACGACGAACTTATATTACTTTTTCTTAATTTTCCCATTTATAAAATTTCACAAATAAATTGCTATATTTTAATGAAAGTAATTATTTTAAAGTGAAAATAAGATTTAAAAGCAATGTTTTGAAAGTAGTGTCACTTTTCTGGTTAGTTGACAATTTACAAGAATATCTTTATTTTTATTTTTATTGTAAAATTATTGTTATGCTTTTATTGTGTTTTAGTTTGAAAGCCCCCCGGAGAAAATTGTCTGAAAGAAACACTGTTTCCAATTGAGGTAGAGACAATATAGGCTGAAGTGTGTTTAGTTCACGTTTTACAGTATTTTTTATGTTTTCATTTCCAAAATGATTTTGACTTTTCACTTCATTTTTCAACAACTTAGTTGAAGAGGTAGATTAATCGCAAATGAAGCCTAGATCTGGCGTAATGCGAGGATGTGGATATTACTTAATGTTTTTCTTCGCATAGAAATTCTATAGTTTGAAAGGCTGTGTGATTTGATGGGCGCTTATCTTTTTGGTAACATTAGCATCCCAATCGTCGGCAATGTCTTGCTCTGATCGTTGAACTTGATTTTTTTCCCCCCGAAAAAAAATCCAAATTCCAAGCTATCTTTTGTACATAGCAATTACTTACTCTGTTTGTCTTTAAGGTACACAATTTTCTTGTGCCAATATCACTGCTATCTTTGAAAAAAAAATAACTCAGTGTTTTTAACCTTGGAACCATTTTTGTCTCATTCGTGTCTTTTTTCTGACGAGGAAGAATTTTTTGTGTGCATTGTGTTTCATCATTCACTTGCCGTTTTGGTTTCAGATCCGTTACTCAAAAACTTCCATTGATTCATGCTGTTTTATAACTTTATCCAAAAAATTGTGTTCTATTCATTTCTGAGTCTTTCAAGTAAATCTTTACAAATTTTGATCCTGTTCGCTTTCTGGTTCTTATCTTTAGGCCAAGTCTTTCGGGCACTAGTTTGTTAGCAACATTTTTTTGGCATGTGTTCTCAAATAGTTGCGTTAAAATTCTATGACTGCATTTTTATCCAAAACAGATTCTTCGGCAATCACTGTAACAATGAACGCGGTGGTCTCTCTCTCCATCACAGTTCTAACAACTTCTACCCATTTTCCATCGTTTTTTGACGAGAATTGTCTTGCTTACAAGCAAGGGTCTTTGTGGTCACATTTTTTCTCGCCTTGTAAAGCCTTTTTTTCATTTAACAAATCCATAAAGCTTTCGATTTATTTTTGAGTGGCATTTTTCATATTAGCTTCCATTTTTGAAGAAGCAAATATCTCAGTGGTAGACTTGTTACGTTTTCACACAGAATTTGATAACGTACGTTCAATATTTACCTGTAGTGCAAAAACATAACGAAGTTAGAAAACACGCCCATACAAAAAAGGATGTAGTGCAAAACGTAACGAGGTTATTGAACACACATTAACAGATGTAACGTGCAAGACTGCACTTTAATAAATGCTGGTATTAAAGCTATTAAGGTTAATGTATTTAAGAGAGATGCAAGATCAATATGTTTTATATGCCTATGTTCTTGAAGATCTATGGGCTGTTTTTAAGGCAAAGTTCGGGGCAATCATTAGTTAAATTTAATATCTGTGGGTTGATATATTCTTCTGGAAGGACGTTGGTTCATCTCGATGTATTTGCACTACGTGGCTTACAATCAAGCGCAGGGGACTTTAATAAATCCATTGAGTCTGCCTGGTTTATTACTTCTTAGGGGGTTTAAATATCGTTTAATAGGTGAATTTGTGTTATTCTTTTACAAAAAACTGAATATTTTTAGGTAAATGTTGTTTTTGATATTAGGGTTAATTTTAACCATATCACAAAAAGGGAAATATTATGTTGAATCTTTATATATTATATATACAATAATTTAATAGGATTTCCAGGTGAAGTTAAATTAGATCCAATTCAGAATTTTCGATACTTCTTGCTTCACGTTACTCGCCGATTTTTTATAAAGGATTAATAAAACGCACCTTTACTCGATTTGTTATTTATTTTGCAGTTTGCTTAAGAAATTTTAGTATGATCATCTGAAGAGGCTGCATTAATTATCCTAGGCGAAAGCTAATTCTTATTATATCTTATTTATTCATTTCCATGTTTTTTAATTAACTAATTTATTTAATCTTTATTATGTTTCTTTCTATATATCATTTATAGATTTTTTTTTGGTTTACCCAGGGCTAACTATGCATATTAATTACATTTGAACACTTTTGAGTTCTAAAAGATTATTTATATTTATTTTTAGTTTATATAATATATATCTTTTCTT